>VXAY01003990.1:76058-105884 GCA_013399855.1 Oxyruncus cristatus
TATTAAATAATAATATTAATCAGTTTATAGTTATACTGATGAAAATATAATTGCATAAGGTTTGAAAGAGGTCTTTCTTGTTACAGGCCACCTTTATGGCTGTTCCCATCACCTATACCTACACTTAAATAGTGACAGTGGATCTATTGTCACACAATTGCATGTTACCAAGTAGAATAATAAACACAAAAAGTGACCTTTGCACAAAGGAGATCCAGAGATTAATTTCAGACTTTGTTTCCTTCTGACAGAATGAGGTAGACAAATTATTCCAATGGTAAATGGATGATGATCTAGGAAAAGCCTGCTGTGGTTTCATTGCAGATAGCTGGGATTTAAAAAAAGCAGTAACTGTTTAGTTTAAAAGTTTATGCAGCACTACTTAGCCTTCTTATTAGTTACTTAACATTACTTCTTATCAGGTGGCTACCTTTTAAGGATGAGTGAATTGTCAATGTTCTTGCTGACTTTGGGCTTCTGACTGGTCATGAAAACAAAAGTCCTCTCAAACAAGCGTTCACATAATAGTCATTGCAACTATGGGAGAGATCTGATGAACAGATGACATATGCCAGTGTAAGTGATAAGAACTGGGAAAGAGAGAATGCTATTAAAACTTCAGGAACGAAACAACAGAAGAATATTCTAGCCTAGGTAGAGTTGCTGTAATGCTAATGACTATTAGCAGTATTGTGTCTTAAACATGCCTACAACCTTCTACAGGATGAAAAATGCAATGCAAAGAGTTATGCAGTAACTCTGATCACCTTTAGAGCATTTAATGTAATTTCCTGTTCTGCTATCTGCTTTAAAGTATAGGACCAGAACCACTCTAGATTCAACACATGACTTTGACAAAGATGTATAAACACCTTTGCCATTTTCTGTTCATGTTTCAATATTCCCAACATTTTAGTTGCTTATTTGATTGCTGCAAAGCACTGAATTGATGTTTTCGGACAATTACTCAGAATGACAGTGCAAACAGTCAGTTCAGAGGACGTTCATTGTACGAGCTCAGCACTGTGTCTGTCATTATTTGTTACAAACGGAAATACATAAAATAATAAAAGTGGTTGTAAACACTTTTAGAATTTATAAACCAATCATTTGATCCCTATTGAAAATGAAGGCAGTTAGAAAGTTAAGATCACAGAGTCATAGACTATCTCAAGTTGGAAGGAAACTATAGGGGTCATTGAGTCCAGCTCCTCAGATTCTGAATTTCAAATTACTTTCTTCTACTAAAACCAACTTTTTTTTTTTCTTGTCATAATCAAACTGGTTTTAGTTACAATAAAAAAAGTACAGACTAAAAGTACAGAATCTATATTACTCACCACTTCTTTTATATTTCATGTCAGTGGAAATAATGTGCTAAATTTGTGTTGATGGTGATATCTGGAGAAAAAAATCTCTATTCAGACATTTATTCTTCTATTAATTTGTTCTCAGTAGCTACAAAATTTTTGGCTTTGCCTATGTCAGGATTGATATTACTGTTAAAAAACATTAAGTGCAGTTTGGTAAGGACAGATAAAAACACCAATTTAAGCAGAAGCTGTTGCAGCATCCAATCCAATGTGCATTACAAGTTTATTGTCCAACCTGGTCTTAAGAAATCATCTATCAGACTATTATTCCTCCTTTTTTCTATCTCACACCCAGTAGGAAGGTCTCTAGGACTTTCCTTGTTGTCTACGGTATTTTTTAATTATTTTTTTCAGATAAATGATCAGTAGAAGCATGCAAGTGAGCAGTTTTGTCCTGTTCAGTCTTGTCTTGACAGGGACCTTTGACTGCTGCTGTGACAGAAAGTCCTAATCTGCCAGAGATTGTAGGAATAATGTAGCTAAATTCAGCAGGATGAGTCATCAGCGTTGAATTTAAGCACATGTGCAGCATTTTTATTGTGCTTGGCCTGCATAATAAATAAAAAAATAGATGGTGTGGATTAGAGAGCAACAGAGGGGTTTATATATGAAAATATTAATTTCTCCCTTGACAAAATTGAAATTTGCATGATTCTTTCTACACAGTCTTGTTGCTATCTGTGATCGTGGCTATGTAATGCAACACAAACTTCAACACATTTGACTAATTGTTTATCCCATGCATTCAGCCATACTGAATAAGTCTTTGGCATATGACAAGACCAATAATAAACCTAAAAATTACTATAAAGGGAATATGATATAAATTTCAAAAAGTATGATGGAGAAATAAATTCAAGATAAAAAACCAGTTAACATAGTTACAAGACAAGTGTGGCGTATCTAAACTTGCCTGAAAATTACCGTTATATGACATTGAAACCAATTTTTTTTACTTGACTTTCTATACCTTGACTTGAGCTACAGTCTTGGAATTTGGGCAAATTCTTCTAGCACTATGGAAAAAACATTCTCAGAAGGCATATTTGCAAGAATTTAAGGAAACAAATAAAAATGAGAATGTGGTATAAGGTCACCATATCAGAGATTGACAGATTGCCCAGTCTCAACCTCCAATAGAGCTGAAATTGTCAGGAACAGAACTGGACACTGTAAACTAGACATCTCTCTGGAGAGCTTTACAGAACTCCAGCAATATCTGTCTCTGTGTTCAGCTTGATGAAGACAGTGGTAAGAAAACTTTGTGGACCCAAGCTCAGGGAGCTCTCTTACCGCTGCATAGTGAAGCATACATATCTAATACCTTAAGATACTTTTTAATTTTCAAAGTGGCTTTCTTGTTGTGTTTTGTTTTGTTTTGTTTTGTTTTTTTAATATAACCCAAGAGTTACTTTTTGTATATTTATTCTCTATTTATTTCTATATATATTTTATATGGCTTTAATTGCTTGTACAGGCAGACATAAATTAACCTAAAGCCACACTTTTCTGCACAACATGGACAGTGAGAAAGAGATGTGGATCATTATGTTTTCAAGACATGAAAATAACATAGTTTGGACAATTATTTTCTTCCTTCTATATACTAAAGATAAACTGTTTGGGCAAATACAATTTTTCAGAAACAGAAGAAGGATTGGGACTCAAACATATCCCTGTTTGTATCAGTGTTCACTGACAGTGATTTTTTAATATCATAATCTCTTTCAAATATTTACCAGTTATTGAATAGTTAAATTTTGCCTATGATTGAAATTCCAGCACACTGGAAACAAAGATCCAAAGGACAAGAAACATAAATTTTATGTTATTTAACAAGCATCACCATTTTTTTTTTCCCAGACAAAATGAAATATTCCACAGGACAAGAAATACTTCATGTCCAGAAGAAAAGAAGTATCAAGGTCAGATAAACATGCATAAAAATTGCATGTCAGCTGAACAAGGCAGTTCCTATGTGGGTTTGGTCTCTTGCAAGTGCTAGAAAATGTTACTTTGCTTTTCCTCTATTATTGTGGGTTGAGATCTCACTGTGTTGCAGTCATTGGAGGTATTACAGAAGTGATGATTCAGCTCATGAATGGTAACTTCCTAAGCCAAAATAGCCTAAAGACTCAACTGAATTTAGTAGGCAGAATAATGTGCAGTCTTTGTTTGTTGTCAGAAATCTAAAAGCTCATATTCAAAACTATCTAAAAAAATTACAAATTAATTGAGGGACAGTTTTCAGATTTAGAAATGCATTTAACCTGGCTCTGCACGTCTCACATGTAGGGCTTGTACTAAAGAGAGGAAATGAGCATTTTGCAGGATCTTGGCATCTTCCTTCTCTGCCTCTTTCCTGCTATGACTATATGATCCTGTTTCCCTCATGTGAGCAGTGAGCCTATGGAATTTAATTAAAAGTAAAACTTCATACCATTCTTTGACTCCATCAAGAATGAAGTGATAGCATTGTCATTTACCAGCAGTGAAAGCAGCACCCTGACTCTAGGCAACTCTCAACAATCCTTCTCAGGGTAATTTTGCCAGATCCTGTCTATTTCTGAACTGTGTACAGTAGCACGATGTGCCGTTCTCTCTCTTCTTGCTCATTCTCCCCTCCCTTTGCTGCCTCTCCCTTTCATTGAAATGGCACCTGAAGAACGAATTGCCTCCTTTGTCTGAAGCCTGCTTGTTCACAGTGGGCCTCTTGATCTGAACAAACCCAGAGATGTCAGGCTGTATAAACACTCAGTGAAAGATATGTTTCATAAAGGTTTCCACTCTGGAAAATTATATGCTACTTTCAAAATGCTTTGCCACTTTCAAAAGTGTAATTATACCCTTCCCCTTAATGACTGACATAGCATATGTTTACACATGTTTTAGCTGACTTATGATGGTACACAGAAGCACATTTTACATATGGTTTCAACAGCTAAAAGATAATGGGACCAACATTTGAACCTGTCTGTTAACATTGCCCAAGTACTTTTAAGTACAAAGTATACCTAGTGTAAGTGCTTGTCCCCTCCCTGGACCTTCCTATAATAAATTACGTTGTATTTTTTCCCTCAAGTCTGCAATCCATGTCAGCTCAGTCCTTCCAGCCCTGTTTCAAAATTTTTTGTTTGGTTGGTTAGTTGTGGGGGTTTTTTTATTTGTTAAGTTTGCTTTATTTGTAATTTTCCTTCAGTATTTTCTGAATGCTCACTTGGTTGTGGTAGGTTGGGCCTGTATGGTAGAGCTGAGTTTCAATCTGGAGAAAATTTTAATATTTTGATTTTAAAGAACTGGATGGAACCAAGGTTTTGTTACACTATTAAGGAACTCTAGGCTAGTGGCTGAATATGTGACCAAGGGCGTGGTGGCTGTTATGCCTTAGGGGAGTTATGAAACAACGAGGTGACCCAGCCTGACTGTCACCCACCAAGCACTGCTGTCACAGTCATTGTTACTTCCTTTGCAGGTTTTGAGAAGGCATTCAAGACCTGGATGTGGATGGAAAGGATGCTTCAGAGAGTGAACAAAAGTAAGGGCTTTCAGCACTCTAGGAACAAGCACAGGTGCAATAATTCAGTGTGTTGCCTAAACCAGAAAGCTTTTAAGGCGCAGACATAAGTGGAACAGGGCACTTATTTCATACTTTGTGAAAAAGATACTAAACAAACATAGGACCATATGGTCTCCCACTTTCTGGGCCTCCAGAATTGGGAGATCTACTGAGAAAAGGAGTTCAGCCTCTTCAGGGAGAAACTGCCTTGCTTCACTTAGCAACTGTTCTGGCATTTCTAAAGCACCCACTAGAGAAGTAAAAAGAAACACTTCAGTCTTGCTAAAGCAACAGCAAAAACTATTAAAAACATCAACTAAAACTACTAAAGCATGAACAAAAACTATTGTAGAGAAATATTCCTGGTCATCACTACTGTCACCACACACAGTCACTACAACCTCCTCCTCAGCTAACACTCTCACAACAGAGGCACTTCTGTTTCTTGTTAACAATTAAAACACATAGACAAGTGCTTAGAACTAAAGGAGCAAATAATCGCCTAAACTGACAAAGCTGGCGGTACACATCTAGGCAAGACAGGACATCAGTCTAGCAGGCAGGATCAATGTGTTTTCCCACTTGTGTATTGCCATTGGTCTCCCTCTTTCCAAGGTTAGTTAAAAAATTTTGTTATTTTCTATACCCTAACCATGGACTCTGGCATTTCTTTGTAATGTACACCCTACAGAAATACAAACCCCTCATTTTCCTACTGATGCAAAACCATGGTAACTTTTGTAAAGCTCCTCAAAGACCAAGATATAATAAGAGATAACCTGACATTATCATCATGGCTGGGCTTCGTGAACGAAGATTTGAAAAGGACTCCACCACACTTGCTACAAGCACGTTGATGGCTAAAAAGGCCAACGCGAGACAGACAAGCCCGGTTGCAAAAGGCACAGCGGAAAGTCTCCTTAGGTGGTATCAGCAAGACTCGGTTCTTTCTGTGCTGTCTTTTCTCCTCAAGAATGATTCTCTGTGTGTTCTCAAAAGAAGAAGCAGCACTATAGATAGTGTGTCTCCATGTCTCCTGATTGGAGGCCAGAGTAGACCAGTGATGGTGATCAATATGGCCAAGGCTGAGATGTTGTTTCAGGGAGTCCTTGTATCTCTTCTTTGGGGCTCCTCTCTTGCAGCAGCCAGTGGCGAGTTCTCCATAGAGCACAGTCTTGGAGAGGCGGTCGTCCTCNGTGTCGTGGTTTAGTCCATCTTTAACCCAAAGGTTTAGCCCACTAGGACTAAACCTTTGACATCATAGTCAGTCTAGTGGATGTTTAGGATTGTATGGAGGCAACGCTGATGGAAGTGTTCGAAGAGTCGCAAGTGGTGGCAGCAGATGACCCATGATTCGGATCCATATAAAAGAGTAGACAAAACAATGGCTCTGTAAACACTAATCTGTACGCTTTGTACTTTGTACTTTTCTTCAGGTAACCTGACATTAATCTCTTCAGAATATAAACCCACTGTTCAACAAAGTTTAAGGAGATTGCAACACAATGATTCCTTCCTCATCAGTGTATCTTTCAGGCCATATACAACCTATGAACCCCAAAGATAAACTGATGTCTGAGGAAAAGAGATTAGATTCAGAGTTGGTGTGGGGTTATACAGCTCAACTGGAGTGATACCATACACAGGGTAACTGGTTAAAAGTTATATAACATTTATATTATAAAAACAATTAAACACACTTGCATAATATTAAGGCATCAGTGAAGTTACCTCTCAAGCCTTTGAAAGCTGAGAACCAGTAAACTTGTCTGGGACTAATAGTGATTATTTGCCTCGACAAGCCAATCTATCACTGAAATAGATTTAACTCACTTCTAACGTAGAACTGGGAAATCTTACATTCTCAGTGGTCAGTGGGCATGAACTGTTCCAAAAAAGCTTTCTGGGGTCAATCTCATTTTGTGCCACGCAAAAGTCAAACAAAATCAATGTTTCCCACTAACAATGTCTCATTGCTCAGAGAATAGCAATTCCGTAAGGTATGTTAATGTATTTATTGCTTTCACTGACCTTAGTGGTGTTAAAGCAGGATGTATTTGAATATCTCTGTTCACTTTATACTAAAATTAAAAATATAGCTAAGAAAATACCTTTCTCTTTTAAAACCCATATGCATCTGAAGCATCCAACATGCAAAAAAAAAAAAATCACAGAGCATCAAGTGTAGTTAAAAAGAATAAAAGCTTATTTTATTGCACCTTTTGCCTCTGCACATCCTGTGACAAGAATGTGATTTCTAAAAAATGTGCTTTAAGAATTCTTCAAATATTGATAAGAATTGGGTTATCTTATACTTTTTATATGCTCAGCATTGTATCTATAAAACATTAGATTTTTAATCTGATGATGGACCTCTATTAACACTTAAACAAGTCTCAGGCATCTGACTCTATGTATATGTATCTATAATTTACATTCAGGCATCTAAAAATAAGTCTGGCATGCTCAGGTGATGAATTCTACATTAGTGTGAGCTGAAGTGACTTAGTGTATCTGAAATCCAGGTCACTCACTCAATTACCTAAATATTGATTTAGATTCTTCACTTTAGGCAGTATATTCTGACAACTTTGTCCTTAACTGGTACTTTCTTCTCTATACTTCCATTGCTAAAGACATCAGCAAAAATAATCTTTCACTTGATTTTTCTCCCCCTTAAGTTTCTCCCAAAAAGTTACCCACATTTTCCTGATGTCTTATTTCCTTCCTAGTCTCACTTACCAGTTTCTACACTGAAACATATTGTTGAACGTATCAAAGATTATCCCTCATTTTAAGTTCTTACGGTTACCCAAACCAAATACATTTTCTCTATGGCTTGAACTATTGGTCAAGCTATTTAAAAAAAATAAAGCGCAGTTTACTGGACATTTTCCTGTCTTCACTCATGTCTGTCTGGCTGCCTACGTTGGTTGTCAACTCTGATGACCGTATCAGGCTTTATGCAATTGATCATCTCTAAGCAGTCTGCACTCTACTGGTGTAAGCAACATCAAGTATCTTTAGTTGTCTGTTCCTCTGACATTGTTAAGATCTGATTATTAGAGAGATGCCTCTACCTGAATTAAGGTGCAAACAAAACCATACGCCAAAGTCAATACCATGATTTTTATTTAACAGCATATGTGAGATAGAGACAGAAAGAAATAGAATAGGGGGAGTGGAGGGGAGAGAGACAGATTAAGTAGAAAGATAGTCACAACCCAGTGGATCCAGATGGCATCCTGTCGGTTCTCTTCATCCTGGCTTCCTGTGAAATGTAGTTCAGTGGGTTAGTACATATTCAGGTGGACGTGGGAACGCCCAAGAACATTCCCTGTGGGGTGGAGTTTTACAGTCTGTTCCAACACTGTGGATTCCTCTGGTGGAAGGATCCAGAAATGACACTGGGGACTCTTTGGGCATCTTTGATAGTTTATGACACCTTTTAAGACATGAGAGTTGACTCTCACATCAGCATAATTTAGGCAGTTATTCCCCACCAGAAGGGATGAATACCCTCACACGTCAATGTGAATGTCCTTTGTGAATGTGACCTTTCCAGAGAGGGGGAATGAGGAGAGGGGAGCGTAGTTTTACAACTGAACCAGTTTGTGTAAGGGAGGACAACTGACATGATAAAAACCCACCATTCTGTCTCCACAGAGAGAGCCTTCTCTGTTATTTGGCTCAAAACCTAGAGCCTCCAGTAGTGAGTGCTCATCCCCACTCTCTTATGCCAATCAGAGGTTTTGCCACCACATACACAAAAACTCTCCTCCTCCCACTCAGGGGTGCAAACTTGTCCCCAGCAAAGCACCCTTCCACCTCTGCAAATGGTCAAGTGTTTGAACCATTAACATTCCAGTCTCTCACAAACATGTAACTTTGTGCACAGATTGTCTCTGTCCTGGACTTACCTCCTTTAGAGAAGTCTGTCTGAACAGTAAATTGGCCACCTTGTGCATTCCCAACTTTCAAGACTGTAGGTTTCTTAATTAGCATTAAAAGCCAAAATAACAGGAATACGTAGGGAGAGACACCAGGTTTTCAGCTGAGAGAGAGTCTGCCTACTCACACTGTGTGATGTGCGGTACAGAAACAACTTGTGTCCTGGTACTACTACAGACTGTAGATCTCTGTAATGCAACTGATAGTCCTTAAATGAGCCCACAACCAGATGCCAGTCTTATCCTTTGCTGTCCATGCCAGATAGTGTTGCACAGGGTACAGATTTAGCCCAGTTTTCATACGCTCCACTGTCTTCATTTCAAAATGAAGGGGAATTGATTTGGGCAGTGGTTAGAAGAGTGACAGCTGGATAAAAAAGAGACTACCTTGGCATCAAAGCCCCACACAGGTAGAATAGAGAGATGCTAGGAAGCAGTGAACGTTGGTCACTGAGGAAAGAAAAATGAAAAGTAGGTGCTTGCACCTGGTTGTTTCCTGTACAACAGTTGGATACTTTGCTCTGAAGACACTAATACAGCAAAGATAGCAAGAAGTAGCCTAAATTTCACATGCTGAATTGAAATAAAGTATGTTCTAAATTTATGAAATTTAACTTATTTTAGTACAGAAGAATAACCATTCATTATACCAAGTGAAAAAAAAGGAAGCTAGAGGGGAGAGTTCAGCTGACGGTATATTCTCAGAGTATTAGGAGTCACCTTCTACTTTGGCTTCAATAATGATTAAATTATTTCACTGAAATGAATGAGCAACTAACTTAACTAATGTATAGGATTTGCATGGCAAGGTTTTGGTAGTGGAGGGGCTGCAGGGATGGCTTGTGTGAGAAGCTGCCAGAAGCTTCCCCCATGTCTGACAGAGCCACTGCCAGCCAGCTCCAAGACAGACTTGCTGATAACCAAGGCCGAGCCCATCAGCACTGGTGGTAAGGCCTCAAAGCTAATGTATTCAAGAAGAGGAAAAAGTTGCTGCACAGAAGCAAACTGCAGACAGAGAAGAGAAGATCGAGAATATGCCAGAGAAACAGCCCTGTAGACACCAAGATAAGTGAAGAAGGAGAGGGAGGAGGTGCTCCAGGAACAGGGATTCCCTTGCAGCCCTTGGTGAAGACCATGGTGAGGCAGGCTGTCCCCCTGAAGCCCTGAAGGTCCTTGGTGGAACAGATATTCGCCTGCAGCATTTGGAGAACCCAAGAGTGGAGCATGTGGATGCTCAAAGGAGGTTGCGACTCCATGGAGAGGAGCCTGTGCTGGAGCAGATTTGCTGGCAGGACTTGGGACCCCATGAGGGACCTACAGTGGAGCATTTTGTTCTAGAAGGACTGCACCCCATGGAAGGTACTCATGCTGGAAGAGTTAGTGAAGAACTGCAGCCCATGGGAAGGACTCAGTTGGGGAAATTCATGGAGGTCTGTCACCTCTATGAGGAACACTGGAGCAGAGGATGGGCGTGAGGAGTCCTTCCCTTGAGGAAGAAGGAGCAGTGAAGGCAACGTGTCAAAAATTGACCATAATCCCCATTCCTTGTGCCCCTGCACTGCTTTGGGAGAAGAGTTGGAGAACTCGGAATAAAGCTAAGGTGGTAAGAAGAAAGGGATGGTGGAAAGGTGGTTTTAAGTTTTGGGTTTATTTTGCATTATCCTAGTCTCGTTCAATTGTATTAATAATGAGCCTGTTTTGCCCTAAACTGGTAACTGGTGAGAGATCTCTTCCAGCTTTTTTGCTCTTAGGGAATAAATCTGTAATGCAAAAACAATGAAAAGGCTGATGTTTTTTCTTTTACTAAGAAAAATTTTTGAATAAATCCTGCCTTCACAGTGTAAACATAAGGTACATTTGACAATGTGGGAGGAAGATTGTGTGGGCTCTCATTTTTGTAATATTTTTTGTATGTATTCACAATGTATCATTCTGTCAAATGACGCTGGGTGCAGTAAACTGTCTTCTGAGACTGAGCTTCCTAAGTGACACTGGCTAGTCTAGAATGACTCCACCTTTCCTTTCTTTATTCTTGTCTTAACACTTAAATTGGAATTAATTTTGAAATAGGTATATCAGCAAGTAATGCTTCTACTATAAAACAGATACAAATTGTATTCTTGAGTGAAGTTTATTGGTATCTAATTTAATTTGAGAGAAGGAATTCTGAATAAGTAGGAACTTGTAACATTTTGTGAATTTGTGAATTAAATTTGAATGATGTTTTCAAATATTTAAAGATTAAATACTTCTTAGAACGTTATTTTAAAATAATGAAAGTATAGATTATTAATGTCACAGAAACAATTAGCAGAGGAACATGAAGGAAAAATCTGAAGAAGTTTTGTTGCTTTGAGTACCTATAATAATAAGGTATGGTTTGAAAATATGTAAATATGTCTTTTTAAAAAAATACTATTTTTAGAGAAATGCAGATGATTTTTTCATATTTATAATTTATAATTCATTTATAATCTATTTAGTAGTTTTGGCTTTGCAAGTTTAAAGGACTGTGCAGAAAAGATAGCAATTAATAGTACTGGGAGATACTCTGCCTTTGTTGCACTCTTGTACTTGATGATAAAAGCATGGGTCATCTAGTGTACAGAAAACAAGAAGTACTGTATTATTGGTGTGGAGCTTCAAAAATAGTGACTACTTTTTCAAATCTTGTTAAATTTAGAACTTTAAAACATTCTTAGCATACAAATATTTAACAGATTTTGAGCCTCATTTTTATTAAATGCTTTTGTATTTTCAAAAGAAACCCCTAAATTCAGAACATGGAACTGTAGGCCAATCTACCATCAGCACTCAGAGATGATTCTATGTCTTTGTCACTATACATGTCAGCCTAACTCTGTAGCCAGTACAGGCTAATCTCACCCGGTTAAACATTGGAGCGCTGATTCTGTACAGGGAAAGGAAGCAGTTTCAAATGCAGTCCATTACTGAACCTGTGGTTATTTTAATTTTTTCATACTTCATGGTTTCAAGGTTTGTGAAGGTCTGCTATATTCATTTCCTCTTCCATGAAAGTGGGACTCGCTACCTGGTATGTCACTCTTCATTCTCCCATCTCCCCTGCATACATTTGACATCATGCCTGCTTCTTCTATTGATCCTGCATATTTCTGCTTCTGTTTTGCTTCTTAACTGATTGATTTGTGTTCTTACTTGTTGTGTGTTATGCTGTTCTTTTTACAATCCCCCATGTTGTAGCCTGGGTCCTTCTGGTCACATCAAATTCCCCAACTGATGTCGATGACTTTCTGCAATGCCTAGGGCCTGTCAGCATCTATATCAAGACTGATTTCCTTCTTGTATTTACCAGTTTAACCAAATATTACCCCTCATATCTGGCCTCCTCTATGCATCTGGGTTTCTCTTCTCAGCAACTAGTATGTGTTGCCCTCATGCACTCAAAGAAAGGTTTCTTTAAATATTACATTCATTTTCTCCAAGTTTTTCATCAGTATTTCCTTAATCTTCATCCTATGCTGTCATATTTGTGGCCTGTCAGTGGATGTCACCATTCCATTCTCATGCTGACCCTTTGCTTCAGAAACATCACCATGACTAGAGACAGATGTTTAAATGTCAGTTTTCAACTGGTCTCAGTCAACACCAGCCCCTGGAAATACCCCAGTACCAGGTTGCTATGCTATTTCTGGGGCATCTGCAATAAAAAAAAAAAAGAAAAAAAAAAAGGTGGTATTCTTAAAGTGTATTTGTATCTAAAATCTAGCTCTTAAGAGATCTTTAATCCCCTCTGGATGCAAAACAATGTCATAGAAATTGACCCTCATCCCATCATGAATTCAGTAGCAGTTGTACAGGAACTGACATGTGACCTTCATGCATATGGGCCAGCAATGATGGACACACTAACTGGTAGAAATGTATGGAAACCAACCCATTTGATGTATCTGGCACTGGCATGTTTGTGGGTGGTCATTCACAAACACTGCAGTGTATTTGTCTACCAAAAACACCCAAACAAACCAACCCTTCCATGTTTTAGCTAAATAAGAAAAATTGGAAAATAGGGCTTTTTTGTTTCCACTAAACACATCCGTCTACTCATCTATATACACTCATGCAGAAATTTCCAGTCACTAAAGTCTCCAGGGTGTTTGAAAATGTCTGAAGTCTCTTTAAAGAGCAGATTAGCATGTATCCTAAAAGTTAGACTGTAATACTATTTAACTGCTCTATTTTTCCATTATGGGCCTGTCAGCAGGAATATGTTGCCCTATAGTACATGACAAGTGAAAACGCTAGTAACATTGTTTTTCATAGACAGAAAAAATACCAAAGAAGCAATTTCTTAGCTAAAATGTCACCTGTTAGATGTATGGGGCTCACTATATTTTTGTTGCCTTGGTAACGAATGGTGTAAAATGACTCCTTTGCACAGCTCCATCAGAATGATTGCATCCTGGTTTTTCCATCATTTTACAAGAGGCTGTTTTCATTCTCCCTTCCTGACCATATTAAGTGTAAAGAGATTGAATTACTGTGCTGTACACTCTCCATCCAATGTGGATTTAAGAGTTGATATTGATGTACCGAGAACCGCATTCTTCTTCAAGAAAAAAAAGTTACAAATTATAAAGAATTTGACTTTTATGTATCGACCGCTCAAGTAGTGAAGTAGTGTTTCTGCACCCAGGGGATAGACATGGCATGATCAGCATTTTTCACTTGAACGAATCCAATTGATAAAGCAATATATTCAGTGTCACTTTGCTTGATCTCCAGGTTTAACAATAGTCATGTTAAAAGTAGACACATTACTCCATAAATTTCACTTATAAAAAATGTGCCAGCCATTGCTTTACACAGTTGCATTCTTTCCAACTTTTCACTGAGCAGGGCAGGAAAAGACGAACAGAAATACTGCGCCAAGGGCAAGTTGCTGACAATTATTAGAAATACTGATGTATTTACAGCTAAAAAACCCCAGTAAGGCACCACGAGGTGGATGGTGATTAGCCTGTCTCTTTGGACATGTGCACCTTGAGATCAAATGCCACCATTTTCAGAGTGGTGCTGCGCTGCTGGACAGCTATAGATCTAAGTAGGGAGTCATTACATAAGTAATAAGGGTACGCAGGAACATTTTCAGCATTTCTGGACATAACGGTTCCTAACTTTCTTTTTATATAGAGAATTATTATGTGTGCCACTAAGATACGAATATGACAGTACCACAGGTTCTTTTAAAGAGAATGTTGTGTTATTCATCCACCTTACAGAGGATGAAAGGCGCAAGAAAGATGAATAGCAATGTAAGTTTTTATAATTAAACAAGCTATGGAATATCATAATTAAAATTTTAATTACTAAAATTTGTGTTAATTGTAATACAAGCAATATTTTTAAAGAAACCCCTATGTAATTGAATTTTTTACGCAGAATATATCTTCTCTAAAAGTAATATCTTATTTAGAATTACAATCCAGAAACAGTGAATGTTTAGTCCATGTGTAAAAGTTGCTTGTTACATTAAAATAGAGGGAAATTGAGATGATCTATTTTCAGCTAGTTTATTGTGTTCATCTACGGTTTAATCCAGCAGTGAAATTTCTTGAAAGATACGTTTTAAAGGATCCTGTTGCTTCTTTTAAAAGTTTCAAAGTGCTGTTGCTAAGTCCTAGCAAGTTAGGAGAAGAATATAATATATGAAAACAATGATTTCTCTTTTAAGGTGCATCCAGAAATGTAAACTGCAGGTCTCTGACCTTGAAATTTACTGGCAATCTTTAACTTAAAGCCTTGCAGTTCTGCACCTTGGGTTGTGCGATTAATGTAAATCAACAATTCACACTCAGGAACAACATTATTTAGACATCAGATCTCACAGTGGGGAGAAAATAAATCACTCATTTTGAGTTGAACTGAAATTCAGAAATGCTCAATGAAAGCTCTGGTAAATGAGGACCTGGACCTGAATGGTTTCTCTAGCTCCAGCATTTCTTCCTATTGCTGCTGGAGATGGCCTTGCTTGGTCACCTAGCAGTTGCACCATAACTGGGCTGAAATGACTATGTAATGTGATAAGAATGGCTTTGCTGGGTTACTGCCTTTAAGGTTCCCTAAATGACACAAGAATTCCCACTATATCCCTGGAGAGTTTGTACCACTACAGTACCTGTCAAATCAGAGCCAGATAGTTGAACTTCATTAATTTGGAATTTTTTCTACCTTCTGAACTGCCTGCCTGCCTTAGTCACGTCTTCCTACCCATTTTCATATCTGAGAACTGGATCACACACAGTATGTTTTGGCACACCTCAGTTGTTTTTGAGAAGGATAAAAATCCCTGCTTAAAGAAAGAGTCAGTTTGCAAAATTTTTTTTTGTCCTCGCAGGCCATGCCGTCTCTTTTCCCCTACTCTACTGAAAACCAGGCATCAGGAGCAGCAGACTCCACCTGGTGAAGGCTGAAGATGGTTTACTAGAGTGGGGTTAGCAGTCAGACCTACCTAGCGCCTGTGGGCTCAGAACATGTTGCCTGGCTTGTTATCAGATCATGAAACACAGCCTTGAATGCTTAGGAAATTTTAGAGGAAGGACAGATGAAGATTACCATTTGCTTAGCAAAGCTGCAATAGTAGTAGTAGTAGTAGGAGGAGGAGGAGGAGGAGGAGTAGTAATAGTAAAAATAATTAGAAATAGTAAAAATAGCTTCCTAAGAAATAACAACGTCACAATGTCTGGCTTTTGAACTGCTGATGGTGTGCACATTGCTCTCCTCAAAAAAGCTGTATCTAATATAAAGTACTGGGGTTTTTTTCTTTGTATTGGTTTGTTTTGTTTTTGATTTTGTTTTTGTTTGTTTGTTTGTTTGTTTGGTGTGCTTTTTTTTGTGGTTTTTTTTTTCTTTTTTTTTCCCCTGTGCTATAAGATGGCAGAGAGGATAATTTTCTCCCTTTGGGAGAACCAGTGTAAGGGCTTTTTCATTTTGTGCTCAATCACTGAAACCATTCCTCATCCATATTTTAGGGAAGGTAAAGGCTGCCACGCATTACTGCCCTGTAAAAATATTTCCTTTGCAGGATTACAGCAGCAGGAGGACCTAACAAGCATGGAAAATCCTTTCTGGAGTGCGTCACACCTAGTGGGCTTGGGCGGTCAGCTGAGAAATTTCAGGGTGGCCAGGAATTTGGGAGATAGGGCACATATCAGGGAAAGAAATGCTGTGAATGGTTGGAGAAGCAGAAAAAGCAGAGTCATGGTGACAAATAATAACTGCTATAACCTCCCTCACCTTTGAGATGTTGCTGCTGTTCCTCTCCTGACTAAAAGAAGCTTCCTCCCTGCTCCTCGGCAGTATTACAAAGGCAGTGATTTATGTTTTGGATTCCTGAACACACTATACTTAGTCCAAACTGTACTGCTGCCCTCTTTAGAAGCAAGTAGGCTGACAGCCTCCTTTATGCAGCTCTGGTTAAATTTCTGATTATCATTTTTCCTGGGCTGGCTGGAGAGAATGGGGTGTGCAGAGGGATGTGAGAGAGAAAGGTGGGATTTTTTCCAAAGTAATTGGACCACCTGCCTAAAATCATCTCTGACCTTTGGATAAACAGAGGACTCCACTTGGCTGCACTCACACGGTCCTCCAATGCTCATGAGCATAAATAAGATTTATTTTAAAAAAGGTAAATCGCTCTGTAAGGGTAATTAAATGGTGATGAGAAACCCCAATATAGCAAAACTTCTCAATGGAAAATGAACTTTGCCTCCCTTATGTGTACCTATGTGTGTATGTGAGATAATTCATTGTACAAACACATTGATAAATGTAATCTTTCTTCACCTCTATTCACTGTGATAATTCACAGTGAGGCAGTACAATTGTCTTCCTGAAACCTCAATATCCCTCTCTTCTATCCTTTTTCCCCCTGGAAGGTCATTTTAAAATCTCTTTTGACAGTCCTAACTGATATTATAATAAATCATCCAACACATACACACAGGCACAGCACCTAATCAGGATGCTGCTGGCTAATTTAGCCCTGCTGATTTGATATAACTGGATAGAGTTTTATGATACCCCATGATTGTAAATACGTCTGCTCTTATTCACAGCCTGGGAAGGCTGGAGGGCCATTACAACTTAATTGGGTAATTTCTTTTTAAATATCTGCAGGCCGGGTTGCTGCTTCCGCAGCGACCAGTCCAGGGCATTGATCTCAGTCCCTGCCTGGCTCCAGAAAATTCTGGTAATATGTCTCCCACCTATTTCTGGTATTTTGATTTTTAACTGTCCTAAAAGCCACAACTGGCTTTTTGGGGATATACAATGAGGTGATGTGGAGAGCAGCCTGGAAGCAGATAACACATTCATGTTTAGATAGAGCATGTAACTGCACCTGGGGGTCCAGGGAATGGGATGGACTGTGCTGTTGAGGTGGAGAAATTAATCAAGAATATTCACATATCTGTGAGGGAAGATGATTGGAGTTATTCTCATGTTTTCTCATACCAAGACCTTAAGAAGAGACTGAATTCAGCTTTCTGAACGGAAAGACAATGATTATGGACTTACATTTCTCTAAAGTAGTAATATTTCCTTTAGACAGATAGATTTTTTTAAAAAATCCAATAATTTATTCATGTACATGCATACAAGCACATGTATGCATATATTTTCATATACGTATTTTTGGATTTATTTAAGAAACGTTTGCACAAAGGCAAAAATTCACAGAAAATCCAAGGATTTATCAGAATTATTATGTCTTAGGTCACTGTTACAGAAAATGTTTTGCTGGCATTTCTATGCTGAACACTGTTTCTGTAAAACTACTTTTTGTTCCAGCTAAGTCTGGGCAATGTTCAAAAGACTACTGATGAGCTACAGAGTATGGTTCTTTTAATTCGTACTCTTATAGATTAAATTTATGCCAGTTTAACAGCAGCCACTCTCACTTGTTCCAGCAGGGGTTTTTTGTGGTCTCAGTCCAGTTCGAGGTAGCTAAGGAAATTCTTTGCTCCAAGCGCAGCCATCACAGTTTGCACTTCAGACTAAGAGGCTAAAGAACAAGAGGCAGCAGTAATCTGACGAACATCACTCTCTGATGTGGTGCCTCAGAGGGGAATAGGCATAACAGTGTGTCAGAATGAGGGAAAACACCACAAATGGATTTTAAGGACAAGAAGGCAAGCCTGTCCAACTCATACCCATCACTGCAGATAAATTTCTCGTTTTAATGTTGATTTGAACCAAAAACAAACAAACAAACAAAAAAAGGCACAAACCCCACTCCCCTAGCCCCTCAAAATCCAAATCTATAGTTATAAACTCTTTTGGATTATATGACTAAATCTAGCCTTTTGAATGCTTCAGGCTGCAAGGTAACACTGACAAAAGATGAGCAGGAGAGTGCATGCACTGTTTTTGTAAGAAAAAAGACCAAGGAATAGGAAATCATGGGGTGTGGTTCCCACAACCTCTGAATCTACTCAGTAAATTTTTTTTGTTCTTTAAAAAGAGGCAGCAATCAGTGCTGATTGAAACACCCCTGAATGCAGTTATAATGAAATTCCATTTCTCACCCATACCAGAGTAGCAGCCATTGTTGGTAATGGTCTCCTTCAAAGTAGTACAGTCATTCCTGCCTTGTGTGGTACCATGTGAGGCAGAGGCAGACAATCCTTGCAGAGTTTTACCCAGAGCTTGTCTGTCTGTCCTGAGGAAAAGAGAGTAAGCTATGCATGTGCTGAGGGAACAATGAATAAGACTTGGGAAAGTGCATTTTTATTTCCAAACTGGCAATCTGGTTAATTTTACTTTGCTGTCCAGGTACCTACTATGGTATTGCGTACACATAAGAATCCATTGTTTTAGACATTGATTATGCTGGACTGTAACTTGTTTTGTTACAGATCACTTCAAAACCATTTTTGTTTGACATGATATAACACAACCCTGTGGATGAATCAGAAAAACTGCTGCTTTTGAGGAACACTGAATGAGATGCACACTTGCTACTCTAATCACTGAAAATAATTTCTTCGCATTCAGTGCTGCTATTGACCTGCAGTAAGTAACAGATGACTGTTGTTGTTTTTGGATAAGATGCAAAAAGTAAGGTTCTTTTCTCATTTAGGTCCAGTTTAAAGGTTCTTATTTGCCAGGAGGGTTTCTTAGTTTCCCATGTGATTAAACACACAAACGAACTTTGAATGACAGATAATGAAAGAGTATATCTGGCTGTCATGTTTTCAGACCTGATAATCTGTAGTGTTTCCTTCATCAGCTCCAAGATTCACTCCTCTCATGAAGAGGTTTATGTAAACCAGTGATTTTTGTCTCCCTCTAAATCCAGTTCCCAAAGAATGAAAATATCCTGAAAAATAGTAGTTTTTCTCAGTATGCAATGCATTTTGGCCCCGTAAAACATTCTTTACAATCTTCCTATTTGCTTTTAAATGAGGCTCCCTGATGGACTTGGATAGCACTAGTGCATCTTACTCAGTGGCAGGAACTTGGAATCCATAGTGGGCTACTCTGTATCCAAATGAGCTGCAGTGGAAGAGCAGATGATGGTAGAACTTGGGATATGTCAAAAATCAACATCTGTGTATCAGCCATAGAACAGCGCAAGAAACGAAGAGGTTTTTACCAGTCATTGGGCCCTGACTGCTTTGCCTGCTACAGTGGCCTGCAAAAGGTTAGAGTGATTTGTCCTAAGTGGGATGGATGCATTGACATGCACACCATCTAACCTTAGGCAGCTAGAGGTGGATGCCCATAACCCAGAGAGTCACCCTTATGTAGAGAGTGGAAGGAAGAAGAATTCGAGACTATCTCATTTTGGTGAAGGCTTAAATAGGACAGAAAGATTTCTCCTTATATGTGCTGTTTTCTCTACAGGGACTGAAAAATGAGTCCAGAGAATTAAATTTGGTGTACATACACACGCACACTTTGCAAACATTTAGTTACTGGGATGAATCCACCAAGGTTTTTGCTGCATGATTCCAGCTAAAATCAACAGCAGTGACATGGCAGAAACTTACCTTGACAATGTACTGCTCTAAGAGCTGTCAGAGTAAATTAGCAGCAAGAGAAAACATTTTCATAGCACTGGTGTCCTGTCTAAAATATTGTAAGCCTTTAAAAACCACCAGGCAAAACTGTAAAGGCCAAACAAAAACTCTTGTACTGGCATATGAATATTTAAAAATAGTGCTGCTAGAGGATGACTTGACTGTGCAAGCTGAAGTAATTCTGACAGAAAAGCCAGGCACATGAAGAGTTTCCTGACTAACAAAGGAAAATCGCTTGGCAACACTTTTATATTGTAGTGGTGTTTTGGTTTCCATTTGAATAGAAGGGCAAAGGTGCCTTTAAATGTTGTGCATTAAGGAATATGTCTTCATCCAGGATGGGGATTGTGCCTTGTGCATTTCAGTAACCACACTTAAAGAGAGATCCAAGGTCCTTGGATCTCCTTCATAACACTAGTCCTGCTTGCGAAATGCCAAACAAGAACTGATGGCTAGACCCTGAAATAATTTCAAACCAGAAATAAATCACACATTTCTAATAGTGAGGGTGATTAATACTTTTGCCAAAACACAATTTATGTTTCCATTAGACATAAATTAACAGTCTTAGTACATAGATAACAAGACAATGTTTCAAAGAGTGTGATACAGGATGAGGTGAGATGGGATGATCTAGTGGATCCTTCTGGCTGTGTTTCTTCAGAAATGTAATACTAGTCATTGAGGCAAAACCTCTGAGAAAAATTTTGATCTTTCCTTGATCTCCTTTACTCTCTGCACACAGTGTCTTACAAAACAGCGCCTCCCACGTTTTACAATAATGGATTTATCATCCAATTCTGCTCCCATGGCACCACAGCAAGTGCTGTGTAAGTGGGTGACACTTATTTTCCATGTTCTTCCTTCAAGGATCCTGCCACATGCCAGCCAGTCAGCCCTGTTTGATGATTTTGCCAAATTGCCTGTTATAACTTGTTGACTTTCACAATACTGAATCAGAGCTTCTAGAAGCAGTGTATTGTCTCTCAGGCTGCATCATTTCCTGAGACACTTACAAAGAAAGTTTAGGACATAAGTGGATAGTAATCTATTGGCTGCTCCCCATTATAATGACTGGATCCTTGCAATGTTCAATTTCTGCATTGTTTTCAAACCTAAGTGATCCAGAATTCAGGTGCCAAGGGTCAGTTTCCTCCAAAAGAAGAGGGAATAATGGAGCTGCAGAGCAGTGCATTATATTTAAATTTGTGCTAGGTGAGGGAAATAACAGTTGGAATTTATCTCCTCACTTAAAAAAAATAATAAGTATCTGTAGTTCATTTATTAATGAGACAGTTCCAGAGGCATGACAGCCATTAAAATGGGGGACTCTATCTATCTCCTACTCTTAGGCTCAAACGGGGGACATCATAAGTACAACACTGAGACAGAACTGAGAAGTTCTTGAGACATCATGTTGATTAATTTTCTGGACCAGCTGTTTCAAATCTTTGAAGAAGTCATCTTCTTTGGTTTGTATATGTGAAACAGATGTACCAACCTATCTGATTTATAGTTAGCCTTAATGAAGAGCAGACCATACTTTCCCACAACCACCAAGGAATGAGAGAAAGCCTGTGAGGTATACTTTGTCAAGTAAAGTCTTCCATCAAGACAGCAAGATTTTTGTTTGTGCTACTGGTCAGATTTGTATTTAAGGTATTATCAAAAGAAGAGGACCTTCCTCTTGAAAATTTTTTTCTTCTGTAATGTCTCTGTGTCTTTTTTTTTCTCAGTTCTCCGTATGTAGAAAATAGTTTCCACATGTACCTTTTCCCTCATATCTGCCTGAAACTGCTCTAGGTTGAAAAGGGAACTACAGATCCCAGTTTCTCATGGAGCTTTTCCATATGCATGGCTCCAACCCAATGAAAACACTGCAGAAACATGTGTGCTAGATGTCACTGAGCTGGCTATTTTGTTTGCCAGGAGCTAACTCTCTGTTTTCATTGGGTTCCTCACAGTGCAAATCTAAAGATGCAGTCTGGCCCTGAATCTTTAGCTAGTCAGAATACAATTCTTCAAATTAATTGATCTCATTTCCTGCCAGGCTTCTGTGCTTATTAGCGAATGTGATGCCAGCTGTAGTTCCTTAAGTACATCAGAAACAAAGGGCTATTATTTCTGGCTAAATTCCAGTAGGCTCATTACCTTCTGCTTCTTTTAAAATTCCCTCTGCAATTATACTGCATAAGACTTTTTTTTTTTAAATTCCTTATACAGCTTTTTATATAGCTGTGTTCCATGTGTTATCTACCACACCAGAAGAGGCTTCAT
Source organism: Oxyruncus cristatus (assembly GCA_013399855.1). Lineage (NCBI taxonomy): Eukaryota > Metazoa > Chordata > Aves > Passeriformes > Cotingidae > Oxyruncus > Oxyruncus cristatus. The sequence goes on from VXAY01003990.1 coordinate 98,278, forward strand.
TTAAGCAACAAAGAAAGTAATCTCTCAGAATACAGTAATCTGACATATAGTGTTTTTTAATTTTGAATTTCACCATTAATATTAGCCAGGATTATAATCATTTATGTATAATCAGGTCTGCCCTGCATTTTGGACTGCTTAGATGAAAGGTGCTGTATAAATTTCATTAGATGCAAAAGCTGCTTCTGGAGGTGAATGTGTAAGACGTCTAGAGGAGTGAGCCTTTCAGATGAGAGTAGCAGGCAGTCTCTTAGCTGACAAATTAACTTCTCTGACAAGGGTTGGCGGTCAGTACAGTGTGTTCCAAGACAAAATTTCCCTCCCTTCCAACAGATGAATTTGTATTAAATGATATTTTAAAAAAGATATATAATATCTGAGTTAGATTTTACAAAAATGAGGCACACCATAAATAATCACATTGCTTCGGGCATGATGAATGACGCTTTGTATGACATTATTGTCTTGAGCTTCATGAACTATATACAGGCACACAATGCAATCTATAATTGAACTGAAGCGTGTGAAACGGTTTGTTACAAGGCTAATATGGTAACGAGTATAATCAATGAGTTTGCTGAAAAAAACCCTCCCATGAGCATAGGAATATATTTATTGCATTTTAGGTGACTTGAAAATAAAAAAGGGAAGGTAGGAATCCTCAGTAAATGTGGTTTTAAGCTATGTAATGTTCCCACACCATTTCTTTCAGACCATCTCCACACACCCAGGCTGTGGTTTGGTGTCCGAGGTCGGACTGGTCACAGCACGCATTGGGGAGTCAGCAGAGGGCAGTGCAGAGCTAAGGCTGAGCCGCAGCCTCAGCCCTGGCACTAAATTTTACTTGTTATTAAATAAATTCATAGGGCTAATTTAGCCTCAGAGGAAATTAAACTGCTAATTACATGTATATAAGCCACTGAAAATGGGCCCAGTTGTTGCACCAAATAATAATAATAAAAAAACCCTGCCCCACTTTGTCTCTCGTATTTAAAATATGCTATTATGGTCATGGAGATGACTTTGAGGAGATTTTTTTAGGATTTTATGCATGTGCGTGCCTGTGTGTGTGTGTGCGCGCACACGCACGTGAATGTGTTTATAAGATTGTGTGTCTGTATGAGAGGGTAATCTAACCATTTCCACAGTCCATCTCCTGCTGAGTAAACAATAGTGCTTTTTTCTCATTCATTTATCCAAGCCAATGTCTTTATAAATGCTAGGTAATATGCCCTTGGGTAACATAAGGGCAAAGCTCTAATTGAATCAGGTCAAGACTCCACACATTATCTCTGATAGCACTTTTAAAATGTAGCTTCCTCTGTCAGATCATCTGCCTCTGAATCACTGTATTGGAGATAATTCTGACATTAAGAAATTAGCATTGGGGCTCTTATAAATATACAGTTGCAAGAATTATTGGCTGGTGATGTCAAGCTTTCACTGATCTGTTAATAATCCTTAGAGTTGTTAAAAACCATCTTGGCAAGATCAATGGATGTCTTAAGACTCAGAAATGCATATAAGACATAAAGAAGGATAAACATCTGGTGTTTTACATCACATGAAAGACTTTGGTATCATGAAATGCCTATTCTCTTCACATACCTGTTCCTTTAAGACATTTGAAAACAGAGCCCGAACCACAGTTGAAAGGAGCAAAACAGGTATTTTTATTCCCTGCCACAGATTTAGCATCCTGCACAGCTAAAAGATTAGACATTAAAACATAATTGTTCACTCACCCTTGCATCACCAATATGAAGCTGGTCTGATTGACACCTGCTTCCAAAAAAAAATTTTTGGGAATAACCTGTCCTCACAGTGGCAGAGGGCTTCTGGGACTTAAGTTCTCATTTTCCTGTGTGTCCCCATTAATAGCTCTGACAGTTTCCTGCCTGGAAAGATCACCAGTTTGTATCCACAGGCAGAACTGAAGAGGCACACTAAGAATGTTCAAAAGCATAGAAATCCATTGTGTTTTGGTATGCTAACCAAGGCATCCCTTGGACATCCCACCTCATGTAGTTTAGTCATGCTGGAAACAAGAGATGAATCCAATCAGCACCATAAGATTGTCAGGGTTATTTCTTAGGTTAAAAGATTAATATTTAGCACTCTTGCTCTCAGGATGAGAAATTTTGTTATCTGAGAAGGCAAAAGCTCGATGTATGCCCAGATATGCCAGAGGTATACATCTCACATATATATTTTTCAGTTTGTTCTTTTAAGTCTTTTAAAGGTTTTTTGAAAAGATAGTAATGATCCATTCTACTTATCCATCAAGAGCTTTGAACTGAAGGCTTTTTTCCTGAGTATATAGCTAGAGCATTAAGGGCAGTATGGGTAGAACAGCCAATCAGAGTAATGAGTCTCCACTGCTTGTGAGAGTGAGATTAATCTAAATCAAATACTTTCCACTATGGCAATTTTAACTAATTCCCTCATGAAAGTATAAAAGATATGTGAAACCCCTACAGTCAGCATAAACCTCCTGGTAGGGCTAGACAGGTAATACCTTTTAAGCTTGTTAATGTCTTATCCTGCTGGTTTCTACAACTGACTCAAAGAATAGCTGAGTACTTCTCAACCTGTCATTACAGAGGAAAGCAACTTTCAGCATGCAGATGGAAAGGGTGATGCTGTGTTTTGCGTATCATGGCTTAACAATACAAGCATGGCTAGTGACCTCTGGACTGATGGAATTAGTGCCTTTATTAGTTTTCAAAATGCATTTGTAATGCATAGACAGAAATATTCAAGGACGAAATTCTTTCAAAGGGAGAGGTTTATTTATTTATTCACCTATCAGTTAAATGTTGTTCTTGGACCTACATGTGTGCAGGTCTGTTCACAAAAGGGACCATAAGCACATCTGGCCTATGTGCAAACAGGTGTTGCCTATGAAGAAGATGGAAGTACTACCTTGCAAGATGGGCTAGTTTAGCCACAGTTCCTTCTATTTTTGCTGGAGGTGTAATTTATAACTCGTTATTTAAACCTCTTGCAGTACCAAAATGCATGGTTTGGCATTGTTTTTACAACCATAATGTTTTATGAACTCTGTGTCCCAGAATCTCAGCAGTTGTGCAACAGCAGCAGTGGAGCTATACCAATTTACATAATCTGAGAATCTGTCTTTTTCCCCTCTGAGGTTCTTCTGATCAGTGTTAAATGAAGATTAGCACATAGAGGAGTCTTTGCAAATCTGAACATTACAAACGAAGGAACAGGAGAGAGGAAAGGTTAAGAAATACATTCAGAACCATGCAGACAGAAAAATTAAGAGTGTATCTTTCATCTCATGATTTTTCCGATTCCAGAAAAAAAATTAGTCAGGATGCCTCTCCAGAAAAAATACAGCACAGGGCACCTTACAAATGTGGAAGGTGCTGCTTTCACTGTAGTAGAAGTTTCACCCGTTTCCCTTCTCATTTTCAGTCACTTCAGTTTGTCACCAGTCCTGCCATAATAGAACAACTCCCGGTTGGGAGATGGCCATGGCCCTTCTGATGCTGCCACTGAGCCCTTCTGCCAATAAAAACTGTTGGGGTAATATACAAAGCCATAAAGAAAGTGCCTAAATGCTTGCTTATGTTTTATTTCTTATTGCTTCTAATTTAAAAGTGGGAAAAATGCTTACCAAGAACTATTTGCTCCTGTTAGCAGTGTATATTATTATCCCCAGGTTCTCTAGTTATGGGGAGGGGGTGTTTTATTTGGTGTGTGGGGGTTCATTTTGTTTTGATTTTTTTGTTTTGTTTTGGTTTTTTTTGATTCAGAGGTAATTGGAGGAGAGCATTATTGAATCCTTGTTGTTTTTCTTACTGCTTCTGTTAGACACATCTCATACTCAAGAACAAACTCTCCTACAGACATTTTGATAATACTAGGACAGACTTTCTATGCTAAAAGAAAAGGTCTTATCAGGCAAGGCTAGCAAATTAGCAAAGTAATCTTTATATACTGGATATTGTATCGGAGTTCTTACAGAAGTGAGTTTTTAGCCATTAAATTTTGAGATATTTCTTTGCCTCTATCAATTAACTTGATTCTTGCAAATGTGTTAAATAAATGTCTCTGATTCTTGCAGGACATGACTAGACAGTATATAAAGTCACAATAATTTTAAGATTTTAAGCTATTGAGACATGATAGATAGATAGATAGATAGATAGATAGATAGATAGATAGATAGATAGATAGATAGATAGATAGATATTCCATGTCTATTAAGAATTCATACCTTAACTTCTTCCTTACTGAGGGAAATTATTTATAAATCCACCATGAACATATAACTCCTATTTAAATGCAACATGTGCACCACTTTCTCCTTTTGCCTTGTAATGCTTCCAGGTGTAATCTGCTTAAAATGCAGAGACATAGAGGTTTGGAAACAGATTTAAACCAGGTTCAAAATCTGTAAAAAATCTGCTTTTCTTGGACAATAAAAAAAATTAATTTTATAGGAAAAGAAGGGTCTGGATGACTGGGTAATGAAAATATTCAAAATAGGTCACCTCCATTGGATAACCTGTATTTTTGGACAACAAACTTCCTGAACCAGCATATTCATTTCTGTAAGTATCATGAGTTCTGCTCTCAGAGCTCATCCAAGAGAGACTGAATGTTTCCACCTAGCCTTTAGGTCACATTTTTCTATGAAATACCTTGAAAATCTACCAGGAAAAAGTTCTTCGTCCCAGCACCCTAACAGTCCTGCCGTGCTTTAGCCTAGAAAGAGTTGAGTCAGATGGAGCTGCTGTCTGCATTTCATACACCTCATCTATGTCTTGGTATCAACCTCTTTTGTTCCTCCCAGACTAACTGAAGTGAACTATAGTTTAGGAGCCTATGGACCTCATAAATGTCCCGTTCAGGAAAAGACTGAAATATGTTCTTCCAAACAGCTATAGGCAAATCACTAAACTGCAGAGATAGACTAGGATAAATTCATGTGTATTTCATTTCAGTAAGAATCATAGGAAGAAAAATTAGGTGAATCCAAGTGGAAAAAGATAATTTAATATTAGAGTACATCTCCTTCTGCATGTCAGACAATATTGTGGGGTAAGAAAAACAAAGGCCATAAAAATATACTTGGTTATGTCTTTTGGAGAAAACTAGCTGAGGAAACTGGTTCATAACAGAGGCTATGGAAATTAGGGCATATAGGGTCTGCTGCTGGGAAAATATTTTCTGTTTTTTAATCACAGAATTCTGCATAAGTTGAAGCAAATGTAGACAAGGTAAAAGGCTATTGAAAAAATTTTGTTAATAGAAATATTTCAGAATATATTTCAGTCATGTTGGGGAAAACTAAACTTGGGGAAAATAAAAATCTCTTGATACAATTTATATATTGCAGAGAGTTCTTCTGCCAAAATGATTTTACAGGTTTACTAAAGAAAATTGTGTTGCTTACAATAGTAGTCTTACAATCAGATTTTTTTTTTTAAAATAAAATTACATCTTCCTATGGTATCAATAACAATTATTGGCTGCTTTACTTGCATCAGCTATCTCTATTTGTAACACACCATACAAAGGGGACATGGGTTTTCTCTCCCTTGATTCTTCAGACAGCGTAGGCCTTCTCTGACATGTCCACAGATTACCCAAATTGTGTTAAAACTCTTCAGTTCACAATTTAACTTTAAGATAATGAGAAGCAGACTGAAAAATTCTACTCCGTTAGAGTAAATATAGGTCTTCAATTAGATATGCCTTTTTTCCTTCTGTTTCTTACATCTGCCTGTAAACTACTTCATACTCAGAATTAGGTCTTTGCCAATTGGAAAAGCCAGGAAGAAGGTTTTCTTTCTTTTTTGCATCTGTTCAAACTCCCAAACTCTTTTTTTTGTCTATGATTTTTCTGAGGTTTTACTATGTGAAAGATGGTGCAGTACTAATGACCTGGAAATTTGTTGTTCAGTAGACTCCCAACGTGAAATCTCCATCTCACTCTCTTGTGCTTGAGCTGCTAAGATCATCCCTTGGGATTGTTCCTGACTGGTGAATCCCAGGCACACATGCAGATACTGGAACATTTTTCTTTTTATTTTCTAGGACAAAACCTCCTTCTTTAACTGTGGCTTTTTCAACTTCCTTATTTCTTACCTGTCTGCATAGTTACCAATACATGAAAACTGGTGTTTTGTCCTTAACTTTTAAATTACAGAAAATTTGTAGCTAATTTTTCATTGCCACAACTGCGGCCCAGAGAAATTGATCACTGAAGTTACAAGAGAAGCCTTTGCCAAAACCAGAAGCGTAATGACAGCTCTTCAGCGTCAGTTCAGCATCTCAACCACAAGGCAATAATTCCTTCCTCATACAGAATCTGTTAAAGAGTTGTAATTAATTGCTGCAGTAGTTCCTGGTTTATCAAAAGTGATAAATAAATAAATAAAATGCACATTTCCTGAATGATTGAAATTCCATCTTTCAGTCTCAGTGGATAAATATGATGCACATCATCTTACTCTGAGTAGTTTTATTGGGCATGATTGATTTGATAATAGGTGGGTTTCATTTTAATATCAGTGACAATGGAGGAAGAGTGGAATAAGAGAGTGGTACAGTATATCAGGTATTTAACAAAGACAGCCTGAAAATCAATAATAATCCTTCACTGGTGGCTCAAATTTTCAGACAACTTAAGTAGATGAATAGCCCATAATGTCACTCAGTAGTATTTGTCTGTTCATAGGCTCACTCTTCCAGTAAATGAGAATTGTTGTTGATTAAAAATCCATATTAGGGATGGCCACCAACATATTAAGTAGTTCTCATTTTTCCAGTGGAGCGAATGTATTAGTCTTGGAGTTTTTTGCCCTTTATTCAGCATAGTTAATCTCTCAACACACCCTGCGTTTTCTCTATAATCTCCATGGGTTACCCAGTGTAAAGTTCTCTGTGCTGTTCCCACTGGTCCCATGTGGCAATCAGTGCACACAGGAGGACTGCTCTGGCACAATGTTCATATCACAAATGAGAAACACTGAGACACCATTTAAGGTACGTAGGGGGCCTCTGTGAAAGCATCTCATGCTCCTGCATGGAATTGTTACCTGTGAGTCCTGGGCAACTGGGGGAAGTGGTTGATACCCCTGATGGCTCTGCTGCCATTCAGCAGAACCTTGATAGGCTGGAGATTTGGGTGTAGGTTCAACAAGGCTGAGTGTAGGGTCTGCACCTGGGGAGAAATAACCCCATGCACTACTACAGGTTGTGGGCTGACCTTCTAGAGAGTAGCTCTGCGGATAGGGACCTGGAAGTCTTGTTAGATGTCAAGCTGACAATGAGCCAACACTGAGCTCTTGTGGCCAGGAGAGATAACGGTATCCTGGTGTGCATCCAGAAGAGCATGGCCAGCAGGTAGAGAGTGGATCTGGCCCCTTTAACTCAGCTCTGATAAGGCCACATCTGGACTACTGTATCCAGTTCTGGGCTCCTTAGTACAAGAAAGAGAAGGAGCTACTGGAGAGGATCCAATAGAAGGCCACAAAGATGATTAGGACACAGCATCTCTCTTATGAGGAGAGACTGAGGGAGCTGGGCCTGTTTAGTCTGGAGAAGAGAAGACTGAGAGGGGATCTCAT
>VXAY01003990.1:123245-145384 GCA_013399855.1 Oxyruncus cristatus
GACTACATCACAGCTTTCCTGCTGCACAATAGCTTCCAGCTCCTCTCGTTCATTACCCATGCTGTGTGCATTGGTGTACATGCACTTCAGCTGGGCTGCTGATTTCACTTCTAACTCTGGCTTTCCACTCTCAGGCTCATCTCTGGAGAGCCTCGTTTCAACCCCTTCCCCTTCAAACCTAGTTTAAAGCCCTCCTGATCAGTCCAAACGACCTATGGGCTACAATTCTTTTGCCCTTGCTAGACAGATGAAGTCCATCTGACTCTGGCAGGTGAGGTACCACAAAATTTGCCCTATGGTCGAAAAAAGCAAAATTCCGCCAGTGGCACCAATCCTTTAGCCCCCTATTGATAAGATGGGTTTTCCTACTCCTCTCCTCATTCATCCCTGCTACTGCGGGAACTGAGGTGAACAGCACCTGTGCTCCTGTTCCATTAACTAATCAACCCAGCGCCTTGAAGTCCTTTTTAATTAGCCCAGTACCTCTTTCATTAGTGTCATGATTGCCAGCCTGGACCACCAGCAGTGGATCATAATCAGAGGACAAGATTATTTCAGGGAGTCTCCTTCTAATTCCCTCACCCGTGCCCCAGGAAGGCAGCAGACATCACTGTGGGATGGGTCCAGTCAGCTCATAGGTCCCTCAGTTCCCCTCAGAAGGGAGTCGCCTACTACAATTACCCTTCTTTTTTTCTTTATAGCTGTGGTTGTAATCCGTCTGGCAGACAGGGTGCAATCGGGAAACCCTCCAGACAGATTCTCTTCTTGACTACCCTCTGCCTGACGTTCTGGGTTCAGGGCCTCACCTGTTCTTTAAGGGCGCTGTGGGAGGTGATGTGGGTTGGGAGGGGATTCTTTTACCTCTCCGATCAGGGACCTCTTTCCATTCCCCCACATCTACTTGGTTTGCTCCATCTGCCTGATGGAGATGTAGGGCTTCACCATATCCCGCTGGGCTTCTTTTGGGGTGGAAAGTGTGTGACTCCAGCAGTCTATTTCCCTTTCATGCTCCCTAACGCTTCTTAGCCTCTCCACTTCTTCCTTGAGCTCTGCCACTAAGCACAGCAAATCACTCACTTGCTCGCATCGTACGGAGGTGCCCCTCGCAGTGTCCTCTGGTGCTGATGCCAGGTTCAGACACTCTGTGCAGCCAGAGACCTGAACTGCTGCATCCTTCTCAGGGGGTTCTGCCTGGGTTAGCACACTGCTCCTGATAGCAGCAGCAACGGCTTTTGCTCATTTGGAAACCATTGCTGACCTAGTTGAGCTGCCTGGAGCAGTTTAAATCTACCAGCAACGATCTCGGCTCCACCCCCTGGTCAGCTGATTTGGCCTCACAGGGCAGCTGGTCTTCTATGTTTTGGTTGTGAGACACTGCATTATTGTATTAATTATTGGCTTGGACCAACTCAAGTGTGTGTGTGGGAGGGGAAGAGACAAGTCCAGTTTTATGAGGTGAGGTGCTGCCCTGTCCCATACTCCAGCCCCTTCCAGCCTCCTCACGCAGCCACAAAGCAGCTGTCAGTCACAAGCACAGCAGAGCATTCCTTCACATCACACCCCTTGGAGCCCCTATCCCAGCCCCAGAATGGCTGGCACACTGGGAGCACTGCGCCTCACCCCGTCCCAGAGCAATCAATGGATCAGAAGTCCCACCTGGGCCAGAGCAGATAAAAACAAAGACATGGTCTCCAGGTGTTTGGAACCTACCATCTGGACATGTGGAAACTGGACTTGCACAGGACTCTGGGTGGCAGTTACAATTCTTTCCTTTTCTCTCTATTTCTTTACTTCTCCTTCTCTCCTTTCTTGATATTTTGGGTAATGCAGAGCCAGATGGGCTGGATTTTGCTAAGTTGTATGTGTTTGCATGTGCTCAGGGAATGTTTTCTGGAATGCTTTACTTTAGTTCAATGCTGCCCTTAACTTTTGTCAAGTGCCCTTATTTCTTAAAGTTTGCCAGTAAAAGTATTACCTTACCTCCTGAGAAAACTTGTGTAGTGTCTTCTCTGTTGTGCCCTCTCGAGGCATAGAAAAATGAAGGATCTTTTAATAAATTTGGCAGGCGAATTTTTAGAGCCTTGTATATTTTTAAAGTAAAACCCCTTTGCTGAACTTGTAGCTCAAGGTCTAACATTGGTATAATAACATTTTAAACAGCTGCATCAAGTAAGTGAATCATCAGTTCTTCGCTTTTAATTATTTTTTTAAAAAAGAAAAATCTAGATGATAAAATTATCATCTTTAAATGTGCTGTATAGTGTGCTCTCCCTGCAGGAAAAACAAGGATGAAGCCTTGTTCTGCTTCTTAATCTGGTCTAGATTCTGCACTTGAGTATAAGTGGCTACCATTGCCCTCTAGCAGGCTGATTTACATGACCAAACTGAGTTTCTGCTCCTCAAGTATTGACAGCAGCTCAGACTTCACCTGGAACAGGATCCTGTGAGATACTGCAAAGGCATCAAGCTCATCTATGATTTGCTACCTACTGGTGAAACAGCAATCAGTGGCTTTGTCAAAGTCTTTACATGGTCTCTTGCATTCATTTGGGGAGTGGTCTAACAGGAAGGCAAGGTTGATATGAAGAATTGTATTGCATTATTCTTTTTTTTTTTCCCTTGTCCACTGGAACAAATTTACCACTGGAGGTATTTCCTTATACTAATAAGAACCCTGAACATATGGTAAATCTACAGGATACTCTTTAGTATTTTATTTCTAATTAAGTTTTAGCGGTGTTTGTGCCTAAATCTCATTATTAGTTGCCAGGATTTGTCAATTAAACTTATGCACCTAGGAAACATTTCCTGCATGAAAGTATAGCCTTTGTACATTGATAATTTATTCTTGTATCATGATTTTTTTCTAGGAGGTAGGCCTAACCAACAATATTTTTAGCAGCAATGTAAATTCATGCATAAAATTTATTCCATTATAGGTTATTTTAATGTGTTGGACAATTCTATCATTGACCTGAGTTCTCATTCGTGTTTTTTTCCCCTCATTAAACATTCTTTAAGGGAATTTCACTTGAGTTAGAGTATTTAAATTACTGTGCAATAAATCTATTCTTTTAATGAGTTTATTCCTGTTTTAAGGTATTAATTAAAGCAGGTTGTGGAAGAAGTAGATACAGTAAATGGATAAAATAGTGTCCAGACAAAAGGTTAAGGATTTGCTGTCATTATGCAGAATGAAAATCTTTCTACAGACACCTCATTAATGGAAAAACCTTCCTCTCTTACATGCACTAACAAGAAGTTCATTACTAGGTGAACTTCTGCTTATCAGGGATTATAAGTTCTTTTTTTCTTTTAGAGAGACTTTATCCTCTAGTAACTAACACATCCATGCACACGGTATGAGCTTGGCTTAGCAGTGTGAAGTAGTAATGGATTCAGACAGTTTAGCCAATAGATTTCCTCGCTGGACAGGGTGGGTGGGTGTAAATGTAAAAGACAACATCGGTGGAATTTTCTCATTCGAAGTGAAAAAAAATTTTGCAAATTTAATTCACAGACTGGGAATGAAAATGTCATTGCCTCGCTCAGAGGGTTAATCAATTCTAATTTAAACTGGCAAATTTTTTAATGACACTGTGAAATTAGCAGCATTTTATTGTGTTAATTATCTGCAGGACACTACATCATTACTTCTAATAAATGTAAATGTGACTGCCTCTCCTAGGACAATATAGAGGCAAGGTGAATTTTTATTGGCTATTTACTCAATTTGAGACAAATTGTTCCCTCCCATCCTCCTGCTATGTAAAGCATATTCAATATGGTTTAATGCACTGCCTTGTTTTCTGTGTATTAAAGTCAATAAAATATATAGGGGTATTCTAAATGTCATTACAGCTCTTTGTTCATTCAAGCTATTTTTCACTTAAAGACAAGGCTAATGGTAAAAATCACATTCACTGTATTAGAACTAGGACCTAGGATTGTAGAGTCCAAGTGTATCAATAATTAAATGTTCAACTTTTTCTGACACTCAAAATGCCTACTAGCATGTGCCTTTGTCAAAACAGACAAGAGTGTGCTTTTCCAGTAGGTTTGTCACTCAGCATACTTGATGCTGCAATATTAGGCAATACAACAAATTACATAAGAGGCATTTACAAAACTTTACCAGGAAGCAAATGAGTGGAGTATTCTGCTTTGGCAGAAAACTCTTTTCAGCCAAAGATATATTAAATTATCAGGCAACAGAAAATACAGGTTTCATACCCATGATGTGCAAAATTCAAAATTCACCAATGTGAAACTAGAGTCAGAGTAATTTCCTGGATATATACTTTTCTTCACTTAAAATATATATATTTGTCAATTACAGTAGGTAGGTGATCTGATTTTTTTAAATATCTTTGCCATTATATCAAGATCCACGTTTCTAGTCAGTGTACGTAAGGGTGGAGCATGTGAAAGGAAAGGCCAGTATTTCCCAAGGCAAGATTTTTGAAGATGTTTTCTGAATTTTTGAATATTCATCTGATCATACTGGCTACTATTATTTTCAATATAATAATAGTAGTATGGAGAATAGCTAGGGAAAAGAAATAAAATCAGAAGAGAAATCTACTGATCATAGAATGAGAAAGTGCGTGGGTAGCACAGCTCCTAAAAGAGCCTGGTGTTTTTTTTGAACCACAATCACTTCCCTCCCAGTTGTGATCTTTAGTGATATCACTAGCGAATGAGTCCTTAAGTTTGCCCGTGCACTCACTGCACTCTGAGCAAAGACACCTCCAAACACAGATGCTAACCAGCCTAAGCCCTGAATCTGCTCTCTGCGAATAATACTCATGATTGCTTTATTGATTGCCTGTGATCATAATGGCTGGTCATGAATCTCTGGTGATCTCTCTCTTTTTAAGTGTCTAGTGCTTACACAGGTAAGCATTTCCTGAGTTGCCATGCTGTTTAGGATGTGCACATGTGGATGGCTTCTGGCTCACCACAACCAGTTCCCCAGGAATTACCTTCTTAAGTCTTTTCCCCTTGAAAGCACCTGTAAGCAGTTGAAGGTCATGATTGTTCACTCCCAGATCAATATACCATTAAATTGTGACAGAAAGCACTGCCTCTCTATTAAGTCTTCAGTCATACCCTCAAAAATCCTGATAAAATAATGAACTATTTTAACCGCACGGTGGCCGCTAACAGTAACTTGAAAACACATTCAGTAAGGCAATACTGAGATCAAATTTATGGAAATCCTTTCACATATTATTGTCCTAAACAATTCACCATGTTTGCTTTGCACCCTTATCTGTATTAAAATAGAGCCACACGCCACCATTTGAAGTTAGGTTGAGTGCAAGGTTCAACAGAAGCTGCTCTGCTAAGATCTCCCAGTCCTGGGCTAACTTCCTGTCAGCTTGAGGTCTCCTATAACAAAACTACCCTCTTCTAACTTGAGAAGTGGTGATGTGTGTATTCAATACCTCATGACAACTTGGAGTAAAGAGGGTTTTGGGGTGAAGAAGAGGCCACTAAAGGGAAAATGCCATCACTTTACTTACATGACAAAACCTATTGGGGTTGACACAAAAGGAAATACAAATTATTTACATTCATTATTTCTCCCTTTTACACCGTATCAAAATGCAACGTATTGGACAAGATACTGGACAGCCCACTGTCTATACAGTTCTATTTAATAAGTCCCTAAAAAAAGAATACAAACATCCTAACTTTGTCTGATGTTCCGGCAGCTGAGTAAGAGCCCACTGCCTATCAGTTTTGCCTATCAGTCCTCCCTAGCCAGATCTCCCTGGATCTATTAAGAGCCTAAATGTAGGAAAAGATAGGAAACAAAAGAGCTTCTTGTCAATTAAGGCTTGCACTGATCTACTAGTATATCATACGTAATGAAAGAGCCTAAAATCTCTTGGCTATATCCTAGATACTGTCCTAGATACTTTAATTAGAAAGAGACCCTGTTTTAACAATACTAATAACCTCATTTAATTTATCTTCAGGTGCTTTTTTAGAGGATAGGAAGAGGTAGTATTTAATTTCATTTTGCACTTCCCTGACATTTCTAGTATTTCAGGTCATCAGTCTTTTACCACACTACAATGCTAAGGTTTCCTGGAGCATGCAAGCCCTCCTGTTAGGTAGGGTACAGAGTTCCTGAGGAAGAAGGACGTTTTTTGCAATTCAATAAGCAACAATACATCACTGAATTAAGAGACGTGATAAATACATTTTCCACTAACGTGGAAGAGTGCACTCTTCCATGGAAAAGGCACTGGAGCTGGCCACAAGCAGACATACCTTGGTGAAGAGATTGACAGAATTTTTTAGTCTGAACTCTAATCAACATTTCATCTTCACTTTTTGTCTTTTTTTTTTTTAATACACAATGGCTTATTTAGCACTCAAATTGACAAATGAAGCCAGAATGAAGCAACACACATGACAAAAAGTTAAAATATTTATGATAATTATTATGCACTGTCATTAGGTTGATATGCCTAATATAATTACTGGGCTTTGAATTCGCTGTACAAACCTTGCATTTAAAACTATATAAATGGATAAAAGAACTAATCCCAAGGAAGCTTTGTTTCTGCCTGTACAGTAGCCGCTATACTACTTTCTGGTATTCTAAATCAAGATCCGTTTTGCATAGCCCTCTTGAAATCTTGTAGGAGGATGTCAAGTCAAGTATCTGTGATCTGGCATTGGATTGTTTCTACAACGAAAGCTTTGTCTACAAATATTAGCAACCAAATCATATGATAATTTGCAGCATTAGCCAATACTTCTTCAATGCATGCACAAAGAAGTTTTAAAAAACTTATTACTTGTTTACTTGTCGTTTCTTTAAATCAGCACAAGCAGATAATTCTGAATGAGAACTTAAAAGTGTAAGTTTATGTCACTCTCTATTTATATGAAAAAAAGTATACTAAAATTTTCTTAAAAAGGGAAAAATATTTATGCCTGTGTTTGGAGAGCTGACATACCAATTTAGCCAAACCATTTTTTTTTTCATAAAGAAAACAAATAGAACCTAAACTCTGTCCTTAGAGAAGGTTTCAAGTAATGGAAAATGGAGTTTAAAAACCTCAATGTAATCTTTATGTACTAAGTGGTGTCACTGGATAATAAGGAAAACAATTACTGCTTTACATTCCTTAAAACTTAAGGCTTAATTTACCGGAAGCCTTATTTCACTAATACTTGTTAGTCAGAAAATTAAAATGTCCTGTTCTATCACAGATACTACTTTGTAGAATGTAGTCAAACCATAACACAATAGAATCAGTACATTTAAAACAATTTTATCCGCATTTTTTTATTTCTGCAATCATGGTTTCTCTCTTTAATTGTATCCATGTATTATCATAGATTTCTACAATTGAGTCTTAGTCTCAAATAGATGGCACTTGCCATTAGGTTCTAAATTAAGAATGAAGACATTAAAAGGAAAAAGGTGATGTACATTTAGTTTATAAACAAAGTCCTCTTTTGCTCAGAATACATTTCTCCCACTATCAGTTCAAACAATATGGTGTCAAGATACAAATATACTTTTGGTACAAGGACCCCACCTGGAGTACTGTATTTTGCTTTGGAGCCCTCAGCACAGGAAGACATGGAACTGTTGGAGGTGGTCCAGAAGAGGGCCACAGAAATGATCAAAGGAATGGAACAACTGAGAGAACTGAGGTTGTTCAGGCTGAAGAACAGAAGGCTCCGGAAAGACCTTTTTGCAACCTTTCAGAACTTAAAGAGGCTTGTAAGAGACATGGAGAAGACCTTTTAACAGGGCCTGTAGCAGCAGGCCAAAGGGTAATGGTTTTAAACTACAACAGGGTAAATTCAGACTAGATAAACAAAGCACTAGTTCACAATGAGGATGGTGAAAGAGTGGAAGAGGTTGTCTAGAAAGGCATAGATGTCCCATCCCTGGAAACAGTTGTGGTCATCTTGCAGGGGACTGAGCAAACTCGACCTAGTTGAAAATGTCCCTGTTGTTTGCAAGGGGAGTTGAACCAGACGACCTTTAAAGGTTCCTTCTAACTCAAACCATTCTATGATTAGGTGTAGAACCTACAAAAGCAAAACCAAATGATGATTTGAATACATTCCCTGTTATCTCCTTATATCAGAGAACTCCATGTATAGCCTTGCTACTAACCTTGATTTCCTAAAAAATAAGTTATTAGTTGTTTGCCTTATTTTTACTGGTTAGACCAAGAATTGCATTCTAGTTCTAGCATGAAAAGGCTGCTAGATATGTTATTTACTTATTGTCTCTGAACTGTGGTAACACTGACCATCTCACAAAATGCAAAGCTCTGTCCTGTCCAGCTGTAATTTCTCTGCTGAAAGCCTGCTTTTTTTTTTTTCGGTTTTTCTCGAGTTCAAGGTCATAGGCAGGAAGGAAGAATATTTGTTGCTGGTTCCCTTTTCTTGGCAGAAGATCACAGGTCACCAGCTTTGTTCCTGCTATTCTGCAATGAAAAGGCAAGGGTCAGGTGAAGATGCCTGCTGCGCAATGGTTCTCTTCCATGTCCTTCACCTTTCCTTCTAATGCAGAATAGGATGACATATAACTGGCATCTTTCTCCCCTTCCAAAGAAAAAGGATGCATTTCCAACCGGAAGAAGTAAAGCAACATGAAAAAAGAAGCATAACAAACTTCACTTTTTTTTTTTTTTGGGTCAAATTCTCACCTGGAATAACAGCCAGCTAGGAAGATGACATGATATCACTAATGCATAACTGAATGGAAATGGGCAGAAGGGGGTTTTAGGACTATTTCTATTATTCAATGATGTAGCATTTTGGCTGAATGAGTTCTCATTGAGCACCTTATTAGCAGTGGGCAAACCTCAGAGTCTTTGCAATTTTGCAGTACTTCTGAAAACATTCTATGAGGGTCATTAAAAGAAGAGTGAGAGAAAACATTACACTTTTTCTTTTTGGCATGTGCTTTGTTTCAAAAGTAAATGGTCTGTTAATCCTACGTGTTAGGATAGAAACTTTTGTATTCTACCACTCCAAAACTCAAAGTTCTATAAGTGCCTATTGTAGTTACATAGCATATGTGTGTCTATGTTTGTGTCCCTAGGGGAAAAAAAAAAAATCTTACCAATGCAAGAATATGCTGTATTCATTTCTCATTACATCAATTAGCTCAATTTTTATGTCAATTTTTTACATAAGAAGTGGTGCATGGGAGAAAAAATTTCTGTCATCAGTTGAATATCAAACTACAATTGCTTTTTACCTGATGGCTAAAAAAAAAAAAAAGAAAAAAACCCCTTTTTTTTCTACTTCTTTTTTAAAGACAAAAATAATTAACATTTTGTCTAGCATTGTACTACATCCATAACTACAGTCTGCCGAAGATGCATCATTTCGAAGTACTTATTTCCAATCTTAACCACAAGGTTAGGGTCATCAATGATAGCAGGATTGTCCACAAACTGCTGATATGTCACTGCATGTACTAAGAATTCTTCTTTGGTTATCTCTTTGTTGTCAGTAAGGCCTCCACAGAGAGAAATGGCAAGGGAGGGCAAATCCCCTGCACTGCTAAACAATAGTTGAAATACAGCACAGTTCCTTTGATATAAAATAACACTATCACCCCCTCTCCAAACTCTGAGTTGCTTCTTGTTTCTGAAGGATTTAAATAGTTATTACAATTATCTAAAAGCTGCTGACTCAGTCCTTGATCTGAATGCTGGCTGGATCTCTGATGAGCTAAAAGTGCATTTTGAAAATTGGCTATTTCTGAGAAAAGTAATTACAAAAAATACATAGCTGTACATACATAGCTAAGTTCAGAACCCTAACTGGATTGATACTACGGCTGAGGATATCTGCTGTGTGATAATATCACCATGCCACTCTGTTTATTTAGAAGTGCGAAGTCTAAGAAGCAAAGTAGGTAGATATCTTTGACAACTGACTGTGGCCTAGCTCCTACTGGATGTGTTCCTAGACCATTGAAAAACTACTGTTACATGGCAAAAATTAACATGGTTAGAAGTCTCTACTCAGTGGACTGCCAGATTGGAAGAACAGTGATACATTACAAGTCAGGTTCAAAACTCAATTTCTAAACCCTGAAGAAAGGTTAGCCTGATGTCTGCTCTACCCTGTGTTATAAACTGGTGAGTTCACTTCAGTTACAGTAAGACATTATCCAAATAATCACCCCTTCCTTAAAGAGAGCAACAAGCAGCTGAACAAACATCCTTGTCACAAAAGAGCAATTGGTTCTTAACTTGCTCTCTGTGGAAAAACAGTAGAGCTCCTGAATATGGTAATCCAGTAATTTTTTTTAAATAATGGCCACAGTAGCCCACACCTAGCCTATAATCTTCCAGATTATGCACTTTACACAGGAATGATGTCCCTTCTCTAAAATGGAGCCATTTGGGGTCGTGAATGTAGTTCTGATGCTAGAGTCCATTAGGTTACCTATTAAATATGTTCTTTTTGCTCTAGTCAAATTTGTTGCACTTTTCTGCATCTTTCCTCTTTCTATTTCCTGTTGGAAGTAAGGCAACCAAACAGAACACTGTCTTGTCAATTGGTATAATCATAATACCTTGCCATGTTTTTTCTTTACCTCTTTCTCAATGCAGCCAAAAAAGTTTGTTGATACTTTTAAAATGTTTTTCTAATTTTCTGCATTCAGTTTAAAACTGCTTGACATTTATTGTCTTAGGATTTTTTCTTTTCACTGCACGCTGCCTTGTGAGTTTCTGTACCTACTATTGTATTGACTAAACATGTCCAATCTAAAAATGTAGAAACCTTAGCATGTGTACTTCAAATCAGGCAGATGCATTAAGCAAGCGTTTTGGGAAAGACTGTTTATCATCTGAATGAGAAAATATCTGTGCATGAATGAAAATGCTGATTATTTGTTGTTCACTGTTTTACTGTTTACTCTACTGAGGAAGTACAAAAAAATATTATGAGCTTTAACAACCAGAAATATCACAAATAACAATTACTCATTATAGAGTGTTCTCTTGAATCACTTAACAAACTGGAAATTATTCAACAACACTATGTAAAAATATAAATATTTATTACAGCAGGCAAAACAAGTATCTGATTGCAACTTATTCATTAACTGGGTCTTTTCTAAAAATCACAAAAATGCTTCTCAAGTAGATTGATGAGTTCTACTTTTACTGTCTTCTTAATTGCTTCTTTTTTTCACCTATTTGAAGTTTTAGTCTCAGCTTTAAGTATTAGAAGGACAATGGATAAAAACTTACAGTGAAATGTTCCAAACATATGCACTATTTCCCTAAACCTCTGTTTCTTACCTCAGTATAATTATCAGTGCTCATAACTCAAAGAAATCACATGAACACTACAGAAAACTTGGGCCTTTTCACTTCATGACCTCAATATTGAAAGAAGTCTGTCAGAATCTGGCAAGAAAAGGGTTAGTGTAAAACACAGTTACTAAAAAAAAAAGGATTTTTCTATGTATTTCACTAATGAAAATATTCCAGTGCACATTTCTTTGAAATGGCTGAAGAAGGTGGTTCAGACATCAGATGGAGGAGGCAGTGTGAATATCAAATTGTGAGAATGCTTTTCACTTTTCTGTTTTAATCATAGGAAAATGCAACCTCAGATGTGAAATGAGAATGCAAATTAGCAGTGAAGCACAATTAAGGTATGGCAAATCCATATCCTGAATGGAAAACTTCCAGGAGAAGCTGGAAGGCCTTGGCACAGTCGCTATGTTAGATGACCTCCTGAAATGTATGAGTGTGTTAAGTTCTGCCCAGAGAGAAATGGTTTGTATAACAGGTTTAATTGGAGAAAACAAGTAACACTGATGAAGGGTAAGTCACTCTAAAGCAGTAGTATGAAGGTTCTTAAAAGTAGTAAAAGACACACAGAGAGATCTGTGTGTTGACATTAGAGAGAAGAACTTCAAAAGGCACAACGTGGGAAGGGAATTTAACAGCAAAAAACAAACCAAACCTACCAAGCAGTCAAATTAAAGATTACCTTACAAAATCAATAAGAAAATATACTAAGTGAAAAAGAAATAAGAAATAGGGTTATCAGGTAAAGAAGAAGACTAGGGTGTCTATATCTGGATTTGAGAAGCATGGAAAAGAAAATAACTGCTACTGGGATACTAGGATATAAATATTAAAAATATATGAGACAAAGTTTCATAGGGAACGAAAAAGGGAAATGTTAAGTAACTACAATCTTCTATTTATACAGCGACCTGCATTACAACTGCAGCTAAAGCATTCTTGACTTTCTTTTCCAAATCAGTGTGTCTGTATACGTGCATATGAATGTGTGACTGCACAAATTGCGAAAATGCAGAAAGCGGTGGAGCAGAATGGAGCAGATGTTTAGAACTGCACAGCAACAAGGCATGGCATTTTAGGACAGGAAGTAAAGGAGAATATGGTATCCAACTGAAGCTGCAGAAGGGATTTTATGTCAACAGAATGCAATTACCAAAACTGGAGTATTTCCAGAACAATAGAACTAGCATAAGGGGATAATCATTATTGCCTGAAATTGAATATAGTAAAGGAATTAGTTAGGCAGAGATAACTTGTTCATAAAAGGGAACAAGATGAGATGGCAGAAGAAATTGGAAAGAGCACAGTCTTCTAACAGTGAGTGATTGTAGATATAAACCAGGTCATACTGAGTAATGGACATGCGTCAAGCAGTTTTACAGATGTTAAAAACTATTTGATCTAAAAAAAGGCAAGAATTAGGGCCAACCCTTTCTCTCCTTCTTCATTCCGCGAACTATGAGAGAGAAAAACAGCATCTGGCTAATAAAATAGATCTGAATCTTGCCATAGCTATGAGTAATGCATGGATATGTGACAGTAGACTCAGAGGCAGGATCTCAGCAAAACAACCACAAGCTGTTAAAGTTTGTCATTTGTTAGATCTGGAGACAATCCCTGTTCACCTCCTGAATTTCCCTGCATGCATTTCAAAGAAAGAAGACACAGAAAAAAAAAGTTTCAAGATTTGAAAGTTTTAAAGATTAAATAATGCCTTGTCTCTTTTCTTTGCAACAGAGGAGCTAAGGCTGACAACTATAAAAGCTAGAACCAAACCCAAAATTTACAGATACTTCATATATCTCATAATTTCATTTCAACAGCTTTCTCAGTGGGTAAAGCAGAAGCTCATTTTTTCGGCTACCATGAAGCCCTGTAGCACCTCCAGTGTTACTTGAATCCATCTGAGGGGCCAGGAAGGACATTTAGCTATGTACCTTATTCCACCTGTGCAGGTAGCCCTGTAAATGCACCTTTCAGTGGTGTGTGTGATTAGGAAGGACTGATAATACATGCACAGTGTTACCCTACAATACCAGAGGATAAACGTGATAACATTTACTAAAGTCGATGAGCTGTGATCAGTCTGATTCATAATATAAATCACCCTTTCCTAATGTATTTTTCATTATTTTGCTGTATGTTTTAATTCTTTGAAACCTTAAGTTACTTTTACGTAAGTCATCAGAAAAAAAAGAAGAGAGGAAAGAAAGGAATGAGGAAAGCAACACAGAGGGCTCTATGTGACACATTTCACTTAATTACACATAAATCAGCTTGAGCTCTACAATGTGGTCATGCTTAACCCATCTGAAAGAACTGAGTAAGTACCTGAAAGGCTTTTCAGAGGAAAAGCTATGGACATATTTTACCTGGATTTTAGCAAAAGCTTTTGATACAGTGCTATATATGAATCTAATCCACCATCTGTAAGATCCCAAGTCTCGAGCTACAAGCTCACCAAGGGAGTTTTTCTTTAAAAATACACAAGGCTCCAACAATATCCACCTTTCAGGTTAATAGAGGACCCTTTGGTTCTTTTAACACCTTAAGCAAGAGTGCAAAGCAGAAAAATTGCACACATTTTCTCAGAGGCTACCTTTACTGGTAAACTTCAGAAAATGAGGGAATTTGGCAAAAGCTTAAGGGTAACATTCAACCAAAATCATTCCTCAAATCATTGACTTAGAACATACTAATCCATACAATCTAGCAAAATCCAGCCTATCCAGTCCCAAGTTACCCAAAATATTAAAAAAAGAGAT
Organism: Oxyruncus cristatus; assembly: GCA_013399855.1. Taxonomy (NCBI): domain Eukaryota; kingdom Metazoa; phylum Chordata; class Aves; order Passeriformes; family Cotingidae; genus Oxyruncus; species Oxyruncus cristatus. The sequence continues at coordinate 137,347 of VXAY01003990.1, forward strand.
TGGAAGAAGAAGAGAGAAAAAAGTTACATAGCTACTCCTGGAGTCCTGTGAGAGTTCAGCTTATACATGGCTAAATGACAGGTCTCAAGCAAAAGTGGAGAACACATGTTGCTCTGTTTATCTGCTCTGGTCCCTGTAGACACCCCTCCCAGGTGGGTCTTCTGGCCCATTGACCACTGTGGGGCTCTGGGGTGCAGTGAGGGGCAGTGCTCCCTCTCTGTCAGCCAGTCAGAAGCCAGGTTAGGGGCTCCAGGGGCTGTGGTGTGGAGAGTGCTCCTGGGCTGCCTTTGACTGACAGCTGCTCTGGCACTGCCACAGGAGTCTTCTGGGTTTGCATGTGGGACAAGGCACTACCTCACCTTCGTGAAATTCAACCTCTACACGCACACACTCTCACACTCTTGAGTTGGTCTGAGTTAATAATCCAGTGTCTCACACCAGCTAATAGATGAATTTTTTATGAAGTGAGTTACTTGACTAGCTTAAGATCTGGTGTGTGAGATGATGCAGTTTAGGATAGAAGGACTGGAGGAATTTAGCTAAGAAAGAGGTCCACTTGATGGTGGCTGTCCCTCTCTGTTCTTGTCCCTTGTATGGAGATTTATGAGAGACAAGAAGATCAACAAAGGGTGATCAACAGGAAGATCAAAAAAGGTGCTGTCATATATCATTATTCTTTCATGGAGGCATTAGAACATTTTCCTGTGAGCAAAATTAATGAGTAAGTCTTGATTTTTGAGAAGCTGTACTTTTTTATGTTTTCAGTAACTGAACATACTGGTATTGAAAGAGCTAGTACCTGCCTACAAAGTAATGCTTTTAAGGGGGAAAAAAGAAGGGAAAAAAAGAGAATAGAAAGACTTCTAAATAGTTTATTATTGTTATTGTTCTGATTGCTCTAATTTATTCTTTATGCTGCCGTTTTTCACTTTTCTCAGTGGATGTCTCATATGCACATTTATTGGGCATAACTACTGTGAGTATAGTAGAAAAACATTCATGTAACTAAGCACACTTCCAAAGCTGTAAGTTTCCACTCTTGGAACATTTATGCCAGTGGATGATCAAGGCAAGACTTTGTTGTTTTCAAGTGTATATGGTCCTTCAAGCTTAGAGATGTGAAAGTGTTTGCAAAGATTCCTATTGCATTATTCCTGCTCTTTACCCTTACTTTCAACAACTTCAAAGGTTAGTGCATTTCCATAGGTCCCTCATCACTTTTATGTCAATAGACTGGACCTCTCTTGATGGTATTTGGAGATAGAGGTGGCAAACCTTTCTGTAATCAACCTGCACTTCCATGGATTGTGAGATTCACCAAACTATTTCCACTCTTGCTTCCCCTTTGTCTCCTCACTTTTTGGCTGACCAGGTAATGCCTTCCTACAGTATGGCTCCTATGAAGGCTGAACTGCTCATCAATCTCTTCTTTCGGACCAGACACTGGACAATTTTAACTTTGTACTTGTATAATTGATGTCAGTCACAGGTGAAAACCATAGGCATTTGAATGGGGTTAAAATGTTTTGCTTCATATGTCAAAGATATGTTCCATGTTCCTTTGGGTTCAGATTCTACCTAGTTTACTTAATCAAAGAAGATCTCAGCCATAAATCTGTGCTACCAATTTCCAGCAACCTATAGTAATTAATTATGTCATGTTATGTCTGTTCTTGGGATAATGATAAAAAGAGGTTTCAAAAGTGATAAATTCTATAAATTGTCAGTGTAGTGTTTCTTTTTGTATAAAGGAGCGCCATATAGAAATGAAACAGACTATATGCTCACTGTGCATTTTCATGTAACGTGCTTAGAGATGTATATTTTCAAGCTTTCACAATATGTTTGAAGACAGGAATCAGATTGGAGCAAAAATCAAAATCAATTTGGGTTCCATTTCTAATAACAAATCCCTCCCCCCATAAATTTGTCTTTAATAGCATGTCAGGGATTCTTTGCCATTGCAGGATATGGCTATCACTGAAAATTTTGTTCCTTATAAAATTTGCTTGTGCTTGAACTCTTCTGACACCAAAGCACTTTTTTACTTCTGTTCAGTTGTCTTCATTTTTAATAGGTCAAGAAAAAAACCCCAAACACAAAACATGCAAAATCTGAAAAAAATAAGTGTTGATTACGTCATGTTCTGCAACCTGCTGAAGATGGCCACCGACATTAAGATTAGAGGGGTCCGGCACTACATCTGGAGACTCTGCATAACCTCCTACAATGGTCCTTCTTATGTGGTGGGATTTATTCTGTGCTTAAGTGTTGTGAACATAATCCCTGCAGAAGAAACACTTTCTGAGAGCAAGACTTGACAGAAAAATCACCTCTCACTCACCTGTAGAAATACTAAACAAGTCCTCAGTCTTACCTATTTATTGCTGACACCCACATTTCTCCTTCTTCCTGTTTCTTGACTGGCAAATAGACCTTTCTGCAGAACATGAGCCTTGCAATTCTTTTAATGTGGAGGCTCAAATGTTTTATTCAGTTCTTATATCTTTGCCCACAGCACAAAGCAAGCCCTTAATAATTTAGTCTTACAGATGACTCAGAATCATCATATCCCAGGCTTACTCTTAAACCAAAGCTATTCATGGACTGAACTTAGTATTATAGCTTTTAAATTCATGACTTTGGGAGCAGACAGTACTTATAAAAGCACATCGTATATATTTTTTGTGCTAAATGTCAAACTATTAAGGTTTATATTTCCTAACTTTTCCGTAGATTAGGGGAAATACAACTTAGTTGCTGTACTTCATGGAGCTGAGAAAGCTTGAGAATAGTTTTTGTGATTTCAGCGTCTCTGCTGCAGTCTTTCTAATGCTGCAAGAAAATTACTTTGAAAGTACTTTTTGACAGTCTTTCTTGGTTATACAGCAATTACTGTTATGCATGTTATGCAGCCATCCTATAGCACTTGGGTATATGTCCCTACTATAGGGCTCTAGAAATCAGTTTCACAGATTCATCAAAAGGATCACCCCTCAAAAAGTGCTTTGCCAGAAAGATCTTTGAATAGATAATTCATTATTTTCTAGGCTAAATCTCTAACCATGATCGTGTCTGGAGTCGTTAGGGAAATGCATGAAAAACATAGGGCTCAAAATGTGCAACTTTTTCAATTGAGTGACACATTTCTCAATTCAGTGACATATCTTTTTCACCTGATCCCAGTTAGTGATCTGTTTATGCTGTGAAGCATGAAGAATATTCTGTTTTTCTTGCCACATGCACTTGCAGGCATTACTGCCGTCAGCACATTTTTAGAAATATTGGGAAGTGTTCACTTAGTCCCTTTGGATTAATAATAATTAATAATTATTATTAATTCAGCACTTCATAAGTATTAAGTGAATGAGTTCTATAGGTCACTAATACATCTGATCTAAAAGTAGGAAAGATTCTATTAGAGAATAAGTAGTCAGTTTCATGGCAAATTCCTGGACGATTAGGGGTATTGTTTCTGATTTGTTCTTTATCTTGACATGCCTTGTAGATGAACTGTAGCAAGATTACAATCATGATCATTCACCAAAGTCTGAGTCTTTGGTGAACAACTAACTTTATATATTTATGTCCTGCAGAAGTCAATCCTGTTTAATCCTTCCACTGTCTATTAACAAGTCTTTTTAAGACAACCTATGTGTTTTAATGTCAGTGCAAGCTCACAAAATCAAAACTAAATGAATTAAGAAAGTCTGTTTCAAAATTAAACTCTTGTTTAGCTCATCACCTTGTAAACTAAGGTGGGGTTTTACACTACAGTGGAAAGTCTTATGTAAATGTAGCTGAAATAAAGGAGAAATACAAAGACAGAAGTTACTTTATTCAAGCCATGTTCCTCTGTTTGCATAGATGTGAAACAACCATGTATGAATAAAAACAACTAATGTAATGCTCTTAGTAGGTAGTACAGCATTCATGATGTGTCTGATGGAAGACTGAGAGAATATAAGCAGGCACTAATTTTAGCTGTGCATATGACTGACATGGCTCAAGTACCAAGGGCTACAGCAAGCCTGTTTTTTGAGGGGTTTTTTTCTTGACTTTTAGTGACTGAGTTTTGTTTTGTCAGTACACTTCTGCCTACAGTCTGGCAAAAAGAATGTTCAGAACATGATGAAGTCTTTTTGATCACTGGAAGTCTGACTTTCTAAGACTTTGTGTAACCAAGTAATGAAAGAAACATTATTGCTTTGAAATCAAGAAACCATTTATTAGCTAAGCCTTGCACAGGTCTTTGGTTCATAGCATGAGGTTTGAACTGAGCTTCAGTAGACACCATAACTAATTAGAGGTTTTTTTCAAATTGAAGAAAACCAACAAACCAATCAGTCTACCTTCTCAATCAGGTCAGGCTGAGAGGCAAAGGAAGACTGTAGGTACAGAATCATCCAATCCCTTCTTCTTCTTCAATGGGAAAGTGGCAGAAATTTCACAGGATATGGCCTGCACTCAACACGGGATCTAAAGAACAAAACCAATAAATTGGTCAGGTTCTGCAGGTCTAAGCTATGATGGCTGTGGTTCAGGATATGCCATTCAAGCTGATCAGTGGGTTAAGTAACATATATATACATATTAAGGTGATGTTATAGATAACCCCCCAATATGCACATATTGCTTCACTAAGAGCATGGATTGGCCACCAAGTAAACTTGCTTGTGAATTGTCTGCAGGTAAGTGTGGCCCAGAGTTAATCTTATCTGACATCAGACAAATTCAGTGGTAGGGTCCTTGTAGAGTTGACAGCATAACATGATAATCAGGGATGTGAAGTGCTGCCTTGTTTTGTTCAAATTCATCCAAGCATGGAGGTGTGCAGTATGATAACCAAAAATTACTCAAACAAATATGCCGTGTCACTCAGAGCCATTTTTTTTATTACAAGCTGGTCTGATGAGTACCGTGCTATGACTTTCCTTATTTCTAATGTTTTTATTAAATCTTTTCTTATTGATCCAAAAAAAGCTCTTAAATTTAGTTCCATTTTATTGTATCAGTTGCACAGTAATGAAGCACAGCTGCACACAACCATGTTACTATTTATAATTTCTTGTGCAGTAGCAGGTGTATCACTGTGTTTATTTCCTTATAAAAGGCAATATGCTGTCTGAGGGTCTACTACATTTCTCTTACTGTTTTTCTGTGTGCTGCTAAAGCACTGAGTAGCAGGTCTGGTCTCCTAAAGATCTGGGTCTTTTCCAACCTAAATGATTCTATGATTCTATGTTTATAAAACAAAACAGAGTGTAGTTGGCAGGTACACTATGTCTTCTGCAAGTCAAGAAGATAGACAGTACTTTTCCTTTCTTGTGTACAGAAACATAAATATTTTTGAGATAGCACAATTTTAAATGAGAATAAGACATACGTATGTCTCTTAAAATGCAAGCAATCAAAACACATCTTGAGGTGATGCCAGAAGAAGGCTGAGTGACAAAAAGCCTGATTTTCTTCCTGTGGCCTTTCCAGGAGAAAGAGCCAAACCAAGAACTTGAATGAGTATCTTTAAATTAGTATGTCTCTGTTTGTTAACATTTGCTTTACAGTTTTGTATAGTAATCTTTTATAAGACAGTTTATATTTTGAAGGAAAAGTGAAATATGCTTACCAGATTATAACTAGAATTAGCATATTTGTTGGTTATCCCTGGAAAGTTGAGATCAAACATTGACTTAGATCAAATAAAAGTGGGCTTTTTGTCAAAGTTTAGAACATTATCTAATGAGCTCATTTCAGATTAAGGCAACAAAATTCAGCACTGTACAAGATTTCATCTGTAAATCCTAATTATTCAGGACACTGACTATTTTCTGTGAATTTTGCATCTCTTTCAGATGCTGGAAGTAGAATTCAGCTAATCAAAGGTGTACATATATATATTGTATCCTCATCTAAGATTTGATCCATGTTCATCTTAGTAAATGATTACATGATGTGTCACTGTAAAAGAAGAGGTTGGACCTGGAATGTTTTATTTTTTTTACTGACAACTCAATTTCTGCAGATGAAAAAGCAAAGGAAATGATACAAAGAGCTGGCTGCTTCTGCTACCTCTAGTTCTGGCTGTGGTCAGAGTTGTTCTCTTTTGTGAATTCTAAACTAATCTTTGGAAAATGTAAAAATTAAATGAAACTTCTGAAGAGACAATTTTTCCTGATAGCTCTCAACCTTGTGCTTGACAGCTGGACTTAGTTTTTTTAATTTGTTTGGAGGGAAGTACTGCTGATATTCATCATTCCATTTGTATTATTTTACTTTCCTCATCCTTTGTCTTTGGAAGATTAATAAACAACTAGGCACTTACCTAGGACAAAAGTAATAAAAAGGACGTTGCAATTTGCTATCGTATGCCTTGCTCCCCATTTTCTAACAATATAATGGGTTGAATTTTTTTCTTGTTTTCCTGAATATATCTTATAATCACAATCTGATAGTCTTTCATACATCAAAGGATTCAGCTACACATGCAGTAAGGGAAAAATCTCACTTCCAAGTGTGTTGTGCATGTGCATGCTTGTGTATACGTGTACATGTGTTAGTTGAGACTTTTCAGAATTGTTTAGTTGTTTGTAGTTGTTACTGCATATTAACTTACACTTACTGATTTCGACTTACTTACACCCAGATGGATGTATGGGCAACTGGATATGCAGCTGCATAAAATCACAGACACCCCCAAATAAGAAGGAGTGTGAAGGAGCATGTAAATTCAGAAATACATCTGGACTCTACCTAAAAAAAAGTTGGCAATCTCCTTCAAACATTTTTTATAGTTTTATAGTTTTCCTCTAGCTAATAAAATTTTGAACTATCCAAACGTTAAGTATCTGAACACTTTGATTATATTAGGCTGGAAACAAACCGGATATTAAGTGAATTCTGACAAACTTTCAGAAATTATAGCTGTTGCATAAAAAAGGGATGGTTCAAATAAACAAATAATTCCTTTTAGATGGTTTCCAAGCTTAAAATCACTTCCTCTTTCTGTCTTTCTTTTTCTTCCTTTCATTCTTCCCTTCCTCCTGGCTCCTTCCCTCTTTCCTTTCTTCCTCCCTTTTTTCTTTTCTTCCTTCCTGCCTTCCTCTCTTTCTTTTCTTCCCCTTCCTCCTTTTTCTTTCTTTTCTTTCTTTATTCTAGGAATGTATTTTATCGTCTGTCAGTTTTGCCCTATGATATGTCCTCTTAAATTGGATCTGTAAGCCCTTCATAAAGTTTAATAAATCTTCAGCATTTCACCCTAAGGAAATTATATTAAAAACCTTCAAATGTGAAGTTGGGCCCGCAGACACACAGCACTGGGAATTATATCACCATAATCAGCTTGTAATGAAAGCCTCTGTCGCTGTTCTCTCCCAATCATAATCTGCCTGTCTTTATGAAAAAAGGGGGGTTTGTCTGGGTTCATCTGCAAGCTTTAATTGGAAGATGTCTTCATTTCATTCCAGCCTACTGGGATAATAACTCAGCCCCATGTTTAAACACAAGCCCTTGCCGGTGATATTTTTTCATTTAGTAAAGCATGTCTCTTTAAATGATTTAGCAAATCACCATGAATGCCAAGGCGGGATGATTGGCAGCTCATTGCTGGTGCACCATTTGCATGACATTTGTTCTTCAGCCCGGAAAGCTGTGGCAGGTAAACAAGCAGGCCCTGTACCGACTCCCTGTGAGTCCTTCCCTGTTTATTTTCTCATAATCAAATGACATTTATGGAGAGGCAAATGCAGCTGCACATATATGGAGAAAAAAATGCAATCAGGCCAAACATGATGACTTTATTCAGGTGATATTTTGATTAGAGAAAGGACAGTTTTATGGCATAGGGTTTTCTGCAAGTGAAGTCAGTCAAATTCCATTTTACAATCTCTATTTTTTAATATAAACATTAGGTTAAAGTAATTGATTACATCCAATGGCACTGCCAGTGCTATAATGCAATAAGTAGAAGTTCAAATTTCTTAAAATTCCTAATTTTAAGAATTCTTTAATTCCTAAAGTGCTGTTCTGAGTCTTTTTTTTT
>VXAY01003990.1:164358-227946 GCA_013399855.1 Oxyruncus cristatus
GGTTGAGGCAGGGTATTGTGGAAAATTACTAAAAACTAGAAGTGAATTCTAAGATCTGGATTCTTCAGCTGTATACACAAAAGGACGCAGAATATATCTGATGCTATGCCATCCTAAACAGCATTCATTCCCTCTACTGCAAAGTGCAAACCGAAGTTCAGACAAAAATGTTACATTTATTACATGTGAGTCTCAACACTAATCTCCTCTCCAGTGAAGCAGACAAGTTCACCTGAAGCTGACTGATGTCCAACACAATGAATCATAACTTAAAACAGGGATAAGTAAGTCAGTGGGACATAGCCAAGCAAAATGTAGAATAAACTCAGTCTTTTTGATACAGTGGAGTTGCCTGTTAAAGAGGGAAACTATAAGGCGGTTTTCAAAAGAAGAACTACTTTGAAGGTGCTATTGATCTCACAAAGGTGAGACTGAAGCACAAAGATGCTTTCTTTAAAATGGAAGACTTGCATCCTCTAGTTCCCACAGGCAAGGCTTGACATTAAATAGGTCCAAGGAAAATCCTGCATAGTCCTTCAAGTAAGGAAAGAAATTGCCTCACAATACATAGGAACCTGCCACAATGGGAATCAAGAACAATGGGGGAGGAAGTTAAAAGATCAATCCTAACCACACTGCAAAGGCCTCTGCCAAGAATAAGCTTTCTATGTTGGATGCTAATCCTCAGATACATTTCAATGTTTTCTGAAACTTTTTACATTGGTCAACATGTGTACAGATCACCAGGCCAACAAATTTAAATGTATTTGCCAGGATGAGGAATAGGCGTGGGAGGGGCAGGAGTTTGCAAAAACATACATAAAGTTGCATATTGTGTTTCTAAAAGAAGAATAAAGATTTTTGATTTTCCCCACAGATGTCTGCTTCTTACATCCAAGTGAAACAGGAGGTTTTCTTGAACCTGGTTTTAAACTCTTATTCCTGTTAGTAAGAATGTGGGTGTTTTCAGGACATCCCTGGACAGTTATTAAACCACTGACCGGTGGAGGCTCTGCTACAGATGTACTTAATTCAAGACTGGTGCTATTATATTAATGGGTTTAATTTAAACAGGACTAGCCTTGCTAGCCAAATTACTGCCATTTAAATCAATTGGCTTAGGGGAAAAAACAGCCTGACCATAGCCATTAGACTTCAATTTATTACTGTATCAGTTTTAAACTGGGTAAGGCATATTTCTCAGTGCCTGTCCTCCTTTTCTTTGGTGCTACTTCCTCCCCCCCACCATACAGTAATAAAAGGCCTACGGGGAAAAAAAAAAAAAAGAAAATCTGAAACATCACAATTATTTAAAGTCAATGTTTCGTGAGCAAAGACCAGGTAACTCACGAAAGAGACTCTCCATAGGATCCAATACTTGCCTTTGATTTCACCTCATTAAATTGAGATTCAAATGATCTAACAGATGTATTCATTTAAAAAGACATTTTACTGCATTTTTTTTAAGATATAAAAAAGTCGCAGTGCCTTTTCTTTAACACATTTCAACCTGATTCAAATAGAAAGGCAAAAGGGAAGAAAATGCTTTAGATGTGCTCTTTTGATTTTTTCCAATCTTGCCTGAATAAAATGGAATGGGAGATCAAGAACACTCAATTAATTTCAACACTGGGTGTCAGAGGGAAAAGAAGAGGGAGGAGGGGGGGAACATTATAGATGCACAACACTTAACAAATGCATAGATTGAAAGAAGGAAATATGTGGGGGGAGGGAGATAAAAACCCGTGTCTATATTTTATTGCACTCAGTAAGCTTTTCACTTGTATTTATAGCTGCAATTATATCTCAATGAGGTTTGTCTACAGTGTTGGCTTCACGCTAATTTTCCCCCTCACTGCATTCTTGGAATAGCCTCGGACTGTTTATGAACCAGACATATTGACCTCATTTACAGCTAGCAGTTTAAATCCATAATTTTTCCACCCACAATCCCTCTTTGACATTCCGGCAATGCGGCCGGCTCACTGAGACTGAACTAAAAGTCTCACACTTCATTGAACACCATTATGCGGCTTTATGCTTATAAGCCTGTTTCCCTCAGCTGCCTTTCAGCTTTGCTGGAGATCCGTTTGGCCACAGGCCGGCAGTGATTAACTGGAAGAATCCAATAAATCAGCCTGTCAGCCAGCAGGCTCTCCTCACTGTGTCTACAAATCGACACTTGGATTTGCACTCTCTTTTTTCCTCCACCTTCATCCAACCGCCCTCCCTCCCTCCCCTGCCTGTCTGCCTCTCTTTACTGTGTCCCCATCCTCATCTCCCACCCCTCCATTTCTCGCTCTCCCGGAGGGCCGCAGGTTGCCTCCTTTCTCTGCATTACAAGGTGAACTTGAAGGAAGGCTGTTGTTGGCATGTCTGGACCTTGCAAGCAGTCTTTTGGTGAAAGCAGTTTGCTTTTGAATTGTGTGCTATGCCAGTCCTGCTGTATTCCCACCTGTTTAACTCTTGCAGTTCCCCTCGGCAGCAGACAGAGAGCAATGGAGGTTATTGAGAAAGAGAGATCAACTTTCTTGCACTGCTTTTCCCATCTGCTGTTAAAACAATAGGCATGTAGGGAGTACCAAAACAGGAAAACGGGGATGCCTGTCATTGAGCACATGGGCAATGGTTCTCCAGGCTGTGTGTGACCTGACACTTATTGGTGCTTTTATATTAGAAAACTATAAGTAAGTCCTCTGGTTGTTTATCTGTGTGGGATTTTTTCCCTTTGATTTCAGCTTTTTGGTAAGCACTGCACTGGTAGTCAGTGTGCTCTCGCATTGGCATGCTTCCAGTCATGCTGCCAAGTGTCTCTGTCTGCCCACTGCTGTTTCACAGGGACCCTTGATTGCCCCTTCTCGCTACCCCTCCTTTGGTTGTGGTTCCAAGAGAAGGAAACCTGCACCCCAAGTGCCTGCCTTCCTGGGTTCTGGATACCCAGGAGCACTTCTGGGACACTTCCATCCTCCAGCATGCTACCAGGCATCATTTTGGGCAGTGCTTGATATCCCACTTTGGTAAACCCATTGTGGCCACCTTATTCTTCCGTTTAGGGTCTTTTATCTGCTCCGTGATAAAAGCATTTTTTTGGCACCCAGAGGTCAAACAAAGCACTGCCCAGCAACTGGTGGGAAGGAGACCATCACAGACTCTGATACCTCCTTACTGTAAGCTCTTCCTTGCCACCACAGCGCTGTTGCATCTAGCACACGTGTGGCACAGAGTGGACAGACTTGGGCTAGAGATGATCAGTTGCCTTCTGCCAGCCAAGTATTTGCTGGCTGTGACATGTAGTGACACTCTGGATATGTCCACTATCTCTCCAAGTGTGTCCAGAAAAGAGAGACAAAACTGGACACACCTGCCAGTGTCATCTTTGGATGAAATTAAAAAATTAAACCCCAAATGGTTTAATGGGTTCTCAAATTTGCACTAAAGGAATTAGAAAACCTTACAGGTCCATTTCTTCTCTCCACTACTGTTGGGTAAGGATGTTCACCCTCTCCTGCCAACTCTGGCCATTCACAAGCCCTATCTGAGGGTCCAAGAACACACCATTGACTCTACTCCTAAATACAGGGAGGTAAGGGAAAGCAGTAACTCTGCCTGTCCTTTAAGTCACAGCATGACCCTTGATTAAAGTTGTCATTTGGCTCTATGGGAACAGATTAGGCTGCAACAGTAAAATTAATTGGGAATTGGATATGACAGTTGCAGGTAGGTCCAAAAATACCAAATTTACAGGAGGTGGGAGGGACTGGTAGCCCTTAATTACACCCCCACTATGAAGGCAGTATGTTGTGGGACATGGGCAGACAGAATTACCGTGTGGAGTTTAACTTATAGGTTTAACTGTTAGGTCCTTCTCCTTTCTCCTCAGACAGTGGCTGGAAAAGCTTTATCAAAACCCACTACTGTCATAATTTTCTCTTCCTCTCCACAGTTTCACTAGAACAGTGACTGGCTCTCTCCTTTCATTTACATTGCATTGCTTTATTAAAAATTGATGAAAAAAAATGTGAAATGTCTTGCTTCAGGTCAGAAGATAATTTTATTTAGAGTTTAACAAACAAAATATATAAAAGGAAAAAAATGGCATTTCTGTTGAAGTGCAGTACATTATTATTTCCCTATTTGCAAGAAAACCTGCATAGTCTTTGGCAATAACCCATAAATAGTAAAAAAAGATATAGCTGACATGAAATTTATGTTTTTGTAAGAATATGTTTATACTCCATACAACTTCTGGCTATGCTGATTAACCATATAACTAGCCCCGTTCCAAACTTTGATGAGCTATTGTAGCAATGTATTCTACAAATTAATTATAGACCAAAGGCAGTTTTGAAATTTGGTTGCTTTCCTTTTTTGCCTGCTCTCCCACTATTTGGAAGAATAAATCAGAGCTGACGATTTACTTTCTCTAAATTGTTCAATGTGCCTCTGACTTCATCCTCCATGAACTATGTAATCTCATTCTGCCTTTGTATATATCAGACCTTTCCCTGATTCTATTTTGTTCTTCGGCCTCTTCTATTTTAAATTTGTTTCTTTGAAAAGAAAATACGTTATGCCAAGTTTGCAGGCTCTGAAAATGCTTTTGAATCAGTTTCTGTTATTGTGTGACATTTTGAAAAGATTGTCGTATATGCATTTTCCTTCTTTGTAAGACTTATGATAACAAATTACCCATAAAAATTATTTGTTAGTAAAACTTCTATAGATTGAAACTTCCATACAATTCTTAACATGGACTGTAGTAAAAAGCATCTGGTTTTGAGAAACGAAAATTAAAAACATTCAAAATTTCATTTTGTTTTCTCCATCTCAAATTAATTTTCACTTTTCAATAAAGCCTAATTTTTAAATATTTCTATCATGGTGTGCATAGATATTAGACTTCTGATTGGCTCTCAATTCTAAATTATTTATTTTGGGTTTCATGCCAATGTATTTGTTTTTATTCCTCCTGTCTAATTTTAGTATTTCTCACTCTTCTCTGTTAAGCCCCGTTTATGTCCTGTTTGATATGAAGTAAGATGACGTTTCAAGCTGGAGACTCTGAATTAAAAAGAAAATTATTTTTTTATATTTAACATCCAGGTTTTCTTGCACTTCTTAGAGGGTGAACAATTATAGCTATTATAGCGAGACCTCTGCACGCTGGACAGCTGTCTCAAAACAGCCACAGTAGAGCACTGGTAACTTCAGTGTCTTTCTACATGTGTTTCACATCTTGGTGGGAGATATATATAATATGTAGATAAAAAATAAATATGTATGTATGTATGTATGTATGTATATGTATATATTACCACCTTGTTAGCTGGGGACTTCAGAGAAGCATTTCCAAAATGTCTAGGCTGGAGGAAATGAAAGAGAAGGAAAATTGCTTAGATAGTACTTAAGCTGTCTTCCCAGAGCAAGAGCACAGAAGAAAATCCAAATCTATTGTAAACCCTGGCTAGCCATGGTCTGGGATTCTTTCTCCTCATATCCTTGATACGTGAGTTGATCCTTAGCAGAGATAATATTTGGTCAAGGTCTGCCTGCTGTGTCTGCGCCACATCCAGAGGGGTGTGCGCAGCTGGGGCCACCCGGGTCTGTGTCCAAGGAAATTAAGCAGCTGCAGCCATGTCAGAGGTGAACAGAAGCAGCTGTGGGTTATTTATTCCCTGCAATAGATGGGAAAATGCAGGTTTGCCTGTCCTGGCAAGGAAGTTAGGGTTGCTTGGGAGTGAAAATACCTCCAGTATTTCTGCTGTTTGCAGCGTTACTTAGCACCCTCTGCCCCAGGGCCCGGCATATAGTAAGAAGGAGTCAAGCTACCAGAAACCTGTACCTGCCAAGAGTAAGGACTTGTCTCTGTACCCTCTATTGTGCTTCCAATATTGTGCTGCTTAAACGGAGTGCAAAAGTATTGAGATGTAAGTATTTGAGCAGTTTAAAACCTATTAAAAACAGTAAAACTGATTAATTAATAGTGGTCACTTTGCATTACTGAGCCTGGAAACATCTGCCTTCTAGTCTTTACTATGTTGCTGTCTACAGAGAGAAGTTCTGCAGCCAAATGGACATTTCCATGCTTAAAATTATGGAATTTAGTCTGATTCGTGTCCACCTTGAAGCATTGTCCCAAATACCAGTGTGCTATTTCTTTTTTTCTACTGACTTGCATTATGGATTGCCTTTGGTGACTCAGTCAACAACTACGCTTTAATCCTAGGAGTCCTTTCAAGCCACATATGGTGGACCTAGGTTGTATCTCAAAACAAGCTTGAGGAAGGGATTGACTGCCTTTAACTATGCTAGTGGCAAGGTTTATTATATGTTTTTAGCATCAAATTAAACTGTTTTCAGGAGCTACTGCTAAATTTGCAAGGCTTCAGAAGCAACTACACATCCTACTCTAGTTTAGATAGAAAGGTAAACCGTTGCTTGATTTAATTTTTGTTTGTTTGTTTTGTTTGTTGTTGTTTTTTTGGTTTGGTTTGGTTTTGTACAGCAGAGGGACTTAAAGTTATCTCATTAAGACTGTATTTTGCAGCTATGATGTTACCACTTCCCTCCAGGCTCCAGTATCGTTCATCAGAGGTTCATCTTAAGAAATGGAGGCTGGAGGCTGAGTCCCAGGGATGCACAGTAACATGTATTCTTGATCCCTTTTCAGAAGAAGTTTTGTATAGCTAATTAATCTTTTCCCTGTTATCTGTTGCAGGAAGAAATATCTGGTTTTTCCACACACACACACAGAGTCCTGATACTTCCAAGTCAGACTTGCTGCTGCTCTAACTTTTTCATTGGCCACATTCCGGCTGCCTCCACAAGAACAGTAGGCAGCATTTCAGGAGTCCCTCTAATAGAGTGCCAACTACAACAAGTGAAGTGCTGTGGGTTCAAAGGAGTCACACCGATAGCTGGGCACACCAAGCGCAGCCTGTAAATAGGGGAGGGCATGCCCTAAGCACCCTTGTCTCGCTTGACACTTGATGCTTACTCAGAAAACGAGTAGCTTTCTGCTCTTCCTCACTTGGGGCCTACTAAGGGATGTGTGTTCTTGCCTGTGACATGCCCATATTCATGACAAATTGAGCACAACTCTCATGTACTGACTGTCTAAGCATATAATTTTGGATATTAGATAGACTACTGAGAAACCACAGCTTACCTTATAACTCTGGTGTCTCTCAAATAACCTAATTGGAACACATGTAAAGTCTGAATACGAGTCATGTATGGTACTTTTCCTAATTGCTGAAGTGAAACACTTTCCATTCCTGGCAAAGAGGCTTTTGCTGCTGACGTTAGAAAGCAGTAATATGTCTATACTGTAACCACTTAATTATACACATAGGCATAATCACATAATGTGCCACTACTCTCTAAAAAAAATACCTGCCTGTGAAACTTGTACAGAGACACCCACAGAAATATGAACAGTATTGCATTCTCCCAAATGTATTTTCAGAAGTGATTGAAAAACCACTTCATCCCTCCTGTGGGGACTCCCTGGTATCTCAAAACTGGTTTTGTTCTGAGCTGAGAAGCAAAACAATAAGAAGCTTTATAGAACAGAATATTACCTAGGAAATACCAATTAATGTTAGAAGATATTTTAATTTTGATCAGTGTGAAACACTGTCTCCTTCACCACTGTTCAATGGGATAGTGTATGTTTTCTAATGGAAAAAAAGACTGATTTGGCACAATTCATTTCTGTCATTTGAAATTTAATTTGATTTTGTAATGAGATGAGATGTTAACAGTTTGCTTTTCTGTGTTTGTACTCCTACATTCCATAAATACAGAAAACTACCTTCTTATTTTTTTCAAAAATCAACCCAATAAATTGTACATGGAAAGCTGTTTGAATACCATTAAGGTTTTTTTAAGGTTCCTATCCTGCTTTCAGTGTCACCTAGAAGAAAAGCAAGTTGTGGCAGGTATTTTGATAAAAAATGGTTTTCATTATCTATACACAAAATTACATCCTCTTTGATTTTTGTGGAGGGTCAGGCTAGAATCTAAGTGATACCATATGGTGCATCCAAGGAATGTGGACAATTAAACAATACTTCATACTATTAACAGCTTTAAAAAATAATAATACCTATGCAAACACCTGATTTATTTATTTGTTTGTTTATGTTTATGCGCATCTTTAGGAGCTGATAATGATAGGCACATATGGGTGTAAGGCTCATTGAAATGGACTGAGGAAAACTGATAGATGATTACCTAAGTAGTATTCCATTGGAGAGAAAGAACTGATGGGAAAGGAGATGAACTAAGCCTTCTGTTGGGATCACCCGTAGCATTTCTTCTCTCCTCCAGCACATGGTATTCCCCATTAGTGGGCTCTCCTTGAAAAGAGTGGTCAAGGGGTCACACTGATCAGAATAATCCGAATTAACTATGGCATAATATGTGTTCATGGCAAGATACGCATAAATGGAAGGAAAATAATTAGTAATTCCAATCATCATGGTGATGATGATACACCTGCAGGATAATCATCCAAATCAAATATTTGTCTCAGCTTCTTCAGATGATCTGTCTCTTCCGGGTGCTGATGAATGTCAGTGGAGCAGAGCGTGTGCTGAAAGGCAAGGGTACCAGCTTGACAAAGACAGGAATCCTCCTCCCACATTCAGCAGCAAAGCCCTCTTTCCCTCTCCCCTCATGAAGCAGCCTAAATATTGATGGGAATTGGCAATATTGTGCTGCATGAAAAGAGATCCTAATTTACTCAAGGCTTGACCACAAAACTTTCACATTCAGTGACATACGCACCTAAAAAATTGGCAAAAAAATACTTTTCTTCATCTATGCAGTACTTTATGTAAAGGATATTGGCTTCCAGATGTTCCCAGGGCATATCAACATGTGACATTTCTCCTCAGATAGAAAGCCTTTTCTCCTCTGAAGCAACACTTAGTATTTTTAAAAGTTTATTCAAGGAAAGACTAGCCTTGTAGGCAGGCCAAATATAGTACAATGTGCTTACTTTCCTTAGATATCTGCAAAAACAATGAGGTTGGGGTTTTTTTCCCCTTATTAACTGAAGGATATATTCATTCACTGGGAGTTTCAACTATGTTTAGGACAAATAGATATTTTCAAAAATTAGGGGAAATGCTAGATAGTCTTGAAATCTGGCATTTGAAGAGTGTTTCCAAGTGTAGCCTCAGTGCTGCCCTCTGCACCAGAGCCATGGAAATCTACACATTTTATTCTTTTTCTACAAAAAAAAGTAGAATTGGTTCCATTAAGTGTTGACAATTGTTGCCACACTGGAAGAAACATCTGCATTCAACTGTGAATGTTTTAAAAATCCATTTGGGGTTCACAGAATGCCTGCTATCAGATGCTGCCAAGTAAATTTGCTGAATCAATATCTGAATCTTGTTTCCTTTCTGCTTCCACTGCTTTGGCCAATTTCTATGGATGTGATGGCCATTCTTCACTTTCCTGGCAGAGGCTTTGTGTGTCTATCTGAGGTCACTGAATTTTCTGGGCCAGAAATAATGGCCTGGAGTATATCTAGGTTTGAGAAATATTTTTACATCCCACAGTGTGTGTCAGCTTTTTACTTTCCTGAGAAGAAACTTACCTTGCATATCCATATATATGATGTGGACTAGAGCTTTCAAAATCTGTTAGATTTTTGAATAATCACATAAGACTCATGAGACTAAAAAAGTGAATAGTAAGCAATTGCAGTTTTATCAATAAATGTGTCTCACCTAGCATTTCCAAATCCAACCTATTTCTGAAGATTTGAAACTTCATGCCTGTTGTCACTACTTCAGTGTAGGCAGCAGTAATAAAGAATTCTGGGTTCATGGTCTTTTCTGAGGTTGGAAAAACTCATGTGGATAAAATTTAAGCACTCTGGAATATAGACCGACAATGAATACATTTGTCTTGTCACTTTACTTCCATGCATTTATTACTTCTCTTGTGATTGAACTCAAGTCTATCAGGAAAAAACTCAAACGTAACAAACCTGTACTTTCTCCTCCTCTCTATCCCTCCTGTATTTTGAATCCTGAATGTCACAGAAATATATAGATATGCATGTAGTTATGTTTATTTTGGTGATATTTATGATTAAGGATCAGAGAGAGATGGATAATCCAAGTAACTTCCTGGGAAATAATGCTGTTTTGACTGACCCTTGTCTCCAAAACTTCTGAGATTTTAGACAGTTCAGATTGGGACTTACCTTTTGTTTTATTAACTTGGGTTAACATGTCTTTGGATATTACAAATCCTATATGACCATACTATGAAGTTGGTTGTGATTTCCCATTAAGAAAATGTGTGTTTAAACAGCATCAATTAGCCATGATACTCCAATTTCATGTATCTCTTTCAAAGTGAAGTGAAAATAAAAGGACTTTATAAAAGGAAGCCATGCTCATGCTCATATTTCACTTACTTAGAAGTCTGGTTGCCTATTGATGACACGTTCCTCAGGGAATGGGACAGGGATGGTTTTCCAAAGACGTTCAAATTTCCCTTAAGGTAAGCACCTTGCTCATATAACCTATATACGATATGGATGGCTTCTTCCTCCTCCAGGCACCCCAAACTGATGAAGTAGTGGCATAAACGCCTTTTACAGATCCTGTTTCTTCTTCTTTAGCTATAAAGCTGGCAGAAAAGTAAAATCTGTGTATTGTGGGTTTTTTTCCCCTTTCCATATCATGAGTGTAAAATAGATCAGAAGACATTATGAATATGAGTCAGAGTGAATGTGACAACAGCCTGTAGCCATCCTTCCTTGGGCTGTAATCTTGTTAAATCCTGCTAGCTAAGCAGTCAAACAATTCCTGATACTTAATGAAGAATTCAGGTGTATTTAGTAGGAGTCACTGCTGAATTTGCTTGTTGATGTGGAGCTAATGGGTCACTGCTGATGGCATTATCTCTCAGTCTATCTTCTAAATATACTATTAGAAGAATGTGTCAAACTGAATTGTGAACTTTAAATGGGAAATCTCGTTCCATAAGAAGCACTTTAAATATTACATTCCAACATAACTACATAACTTTAGCAGTAATTTCACTTGAATTGATTATTCAGTGGAACAGTTAATACTTTGTCCCCTTTTTTATGACATGGTAACGTTTTTAAAGGAAACTGTGTTTCAGTTCATAGGACCAGTGGTTTGAGATTTGAGAGTGCGTTTTTCTTTGAGTCATAGTAAAATACCTCTCTCTCATCTTTTCTTCTCAGACACAGAAGAGGAGAATTCAAGTATGGTAATAAAGTAGATAATGAGAAAAAAAATCTCTACATGTAGACAGGAACTAAGAGAATTATGAAAATTAATTTTACATGAGATCTGCAAATGAAATCTCATTGCTTAATACTGATCAGTGTCTGCTTTGGAATTCTAATGTGTCACATCCCCAAGTTTGGAAATGTTTCCCTCATCTTGCTCACATTCTTTCCACAAGAATCTGAAATGCTGTTTTCTTGAAAGAAATCCAGAACAATTTCAGCAATATGACTTTTAACTCAATTTTTAAGCTTAGTTACTGTTTAATCAATGATTTATCTAGAAAAGATAACACAGTTATCTGAATATATCGACCTCTATTATCTGTTTGCTTGGGGTGTTTTTTCTTCACCCTTTCTGATTGTGTCAAGAACTTTTCACTGGGAACCTGACTGCCAGGAAGTCTAGGAATGGTTTACACTCCAAGTTAATACACAGCCTACTTTAGTAGACAATAAAATGCTGATGTGGAAGAACTTTTGTTGCATGTGATAAAATGATGCATACTCAAGGTGAGAGATTTAAACTACCTTTAAAGATGTTAAAGGAAAACATCATCTAAAGATACAGAAGAGTAGCATCTTTATTATTATATACAAACCAACAACAACAACAAATCTTTGTAATAATTGATTTTAATCCTTTAGTCTCCTGAGCCCAGGGTGAATTATTTATTCATGTTCTATATATGGACATTTCTAACAGACACTTAGACATGACCTTTGATCCCTATGTGTGTACATTAGTTCATAATACTCTTCAAATTGAACAAGTTAATTATTTTAAACTTAAAATTCTTACCATAACTGGTATAATTTTAAAACTTCCATCTTGTATTACATGACACCTAGTCTATAAATTGCAGGCCTTAACTTCTCTGACAAATACTTCTTTGGCCATGTAATTTCATTTAACAGAAGACATTTGTTTGTACTTCAGACAAAGTAGATTTTTTTGTTGATTTCTTTTTTTGTTAATTTTCTGGCTTGCAGATTTTGTTTTCTAAAGATTACAATTTAGATAAGAATGGATTTAAAAAGACAGTTTGGAAGCTAGAGTTTTGGAAGATGAGTTTTTTACAGTTGCCCCAGATCCTGGCATTCTCTGTGATAATCTGTGGCAATATAATTCAGAAGGCAATATAATTCAGACTATTGCCTTAATTTCATGTCTCAGGTTCCATGTGAGGTCAAGCATTTTAACAGTCTTTATTGTAGTTTTTGGCCTGGGGTTCAGGTGGTCCATATCTTGGTAATCTAAAATGAAAAAAACCAAAACACATTAGGAATGTTCATAACTTACACTTCAGTTATTGCCTTGCTTTTACCAAGTGATAAGCCCAAATCATATACTTACCAATTCTTTAGAAGACTTGCATTTTTTTCACTTCTATTATGCCATATAGAAAGTGAAAAAAAATATAGTTTCATTCAGGAAACAAGCTTTTTCTGCTTCAGAAAGAAAAAAATAAATAATAACAGATAAATTTATATGATGTTAAGAAAGGTGCAATTTCAATGATTTCACATTATTCAAAACTCCAACGATGGAATAGTCTAAGTTCATGTAGTACAGAGAATTGAACAGATTTTTGTGTTGAATTCAGCCACTGGCGAGAAAACTCTCTCTTCCCTGGTTGTGTGTACTCCACTGCTGCATAATAGCTGGAGCATTCCAGTGATCTGTTAATCCATTTGACTGAACTTTCTGAAACTAGCTAGGAGCATTTTCCCCTGTACTTCTCCTTGCATAATCTTCAAAATTTGAAAAGTCTGTAAAAGAGGGTCATCTTTTTACTGGAAGTCCTTTGCTGACAGCTTTATACCATAAATCTGGTACGCTCACCCTTCTCCCCTCTCCAATGTCATATTGAATGTTTTTCCTGAGCGTTCCTAGTTGGCAGCGTTCAGCCTGGATTTTAAGGGTCGGATATAATGGCACTGTTCTGACAGTTTCTGGTGAAAAAAAAAAAAATCCAAAATATTCATATTTCTTTGAACAGAAGAGATTTTCTTTTCTGGTACAATTCTTTAGTAAAAACCACAGATCTTTAATGAATCAGTTCAAAACTTTTGAAACAGAAATCTTCAGGAAAAGCATTTGAAACAAGATGGGTGGCCTGTAGTTTTATCTCTGAAAAGGCTGTCTGGGAATGCTGTTAAGCATTGTATAGGAAAAATACTCCATTTCTTGAGAGAGTTCTCATTGTGACAGGAAGGGAGGAACAACGTGTGGAGAGCCTGCAATGACACATTCTTCAAAAGTGTCTGTCATGAATCTCAGAATCATGTCTGTGCAGAGCCATGTGAACCTGTGAAAACTGACATGGTGAAAAAACTTTACTTTTCCCTAATCTAGACTCTAATGCTTCTTGAGCATAGTTCAAGAACTACGTGAGACAGAGAAACCAAGAATCAGCGGCCTCCAAGACTTAACAGATACAGCTAGAGACATCCTGTGAAAACATGGGTTAAAATACCTGGCAATAAGGTTATGCTAAAGATGAAGACATTTAAGATTTTTCCTCTGCAGATTTGCACTGTTTCCTTAGGCTAGACTACAAATGGAAATTAATATAGTGATCTCTCCCAAGGGTTTTATAGACAGCTGAGTAGGACTGTCTGTATTGACCTCAGTACAACCTGCCTTGAATTCCTAGTCTCATTTGGACTACGTCAAGTTTCTAAACCTGTGGTATAATTTGCTATATCTGAAAACTACTGCATTATAGCCATCTGGGAATAGAATTATGGGGAGAAACGGAATTCAGGTTCTAAAAATATGTGCAGCATTACAGTAATGTTTATGTTGCACTAGAGAAATTAAACATTTCTTTTACAATAATTCCTTTTGAACTTGTTCCACTGAGTATCATATAAAGAATGTTTTTGTGTCATAAGTCTTTTAATGGATATGAATTATAAAATTAATTTAGATTTACTTTCTTGGAACTTTTAATTTTAATCATTGATTTAAAGAATCAAAGGCATCAAGGTGAAGAAAGCATAAAATACAAAGAATATAAAATACATAGAAAAAATATATAGTCACAAACACCATTCTAATGTCATGTATTTCTTATAACCTCAGACAAACAAGGTGCTGAGCTCTCTCAGTTTCCACAAAAGTGAACTTTCTCATGTTGCCAGTCAATCCCAAGGATTCCCAAACAGCCAAAGTGATCAGTAGCAGACTTCACTTCTACTTTTCACTGTTTTCACTGTTATGCTAATAATGCTCTGTATCATACAAGTGTCTCTGTGGTTTTTTGTCTCAAATTGCAAGGTCTTCCTTTCCTTCCAACTTCCATATTGATCTTTTTAAGGTTCCTGTACCATTTTGCTCTTCTGGGTCAAGTTTTTCTGTATAACACATCTTTACACCTCAGCGATACAAAATTTACCTTCAATTAAAAAAAAAGTAGCACTTAGCCATAAACTGTAGTCTCACAAGGACTTAGCTTTTAGAGAATCTAAGCACTTAGAGATTCTTCTGCTTCTATTTTTCTCCCATTCCTGTGCTCAAAATGCAAAGCCTGTTTTCTCTCATTGACTGACAAGAGAAAAATGGGTAGGCAGAGGTGAAAAGGGGAGGAAGAAGAGAAAAGAGTTTACTTTAGAAAAAAATGGACCTTTTCTCAGAATGTAACATATTCCTGAGTCAGAATGAGGGGCATCTAGCCCGGGCAGAGAGAGCAGCAACAAGCTAAGTTCAGTGCCTGTCCCTGCTTATCGTTTCCTGCCTTGTTTCTACTCCCAGAAAAGGTTAAGCTGCATGTGAAGCAGAGAGAGAGCTTGGAGGAGCCATCCAAGAAACCCTTTCCCTTTTGCAGCACTGAGTGTTCGGTCAGACAGGTACAATTAGCCTGAACTAGCTTTTTTAGTTTTCACAATGGTTAACACTAATAAGAATGACAATAAAAATGCTCCATCTCTGAAGTGGCTTTGGTACTTGATTTGTACTCACTCCTCTTTTAGTTTCATAGGTGCTTAAGAGGCTTAAAGCCCTTCAAAAACAATGTTTAAGGACCTAATCTATCTCTTTCTTTCCCCAGTTCCCTTCTTTCTGGCCATCCAAAGATGTGTCAAAAACAAGGCTCTCCAGATAGTCTTGTTTCTCTGTCTGAGAGGCACCCTCTTTATATTTCCCTCGCTGTGTCTCTAACTCACTCATTTCTATCAGTTGCACTGCAGATGACTGCAGCTCTGTTATCTCAAAACTTGGAGATGGTCTAAATTTCCCACTGGAAGTTCAGACTGATGAACTATTTCCATCCCATTTCCAGGGTTGGAATGGATTTCCAGGGTTCCATTCATGACTGTTGGCAGCCTTACAGCCACTTGCAGGCTTTTGCTACAGAGACCGCTGACTGAAGGCCTTGTGACAGTGGGAAAATGTCATTTGAGCATGGTTTGCCCAAACGTGAAAGTTGCGTTGAGATATGAATGGTCAGGAACAAAGCTGAGGGGTGAAAACTCCAGATGGGTGGACAAGGGACAGGGTCCTGTATTAGCTGGAAGATGCGCTGGCTCTTCTCGGTGGCCAGAATGCAACAGATAGAATGCTGTAGAAATTCCACTGTGGCTTTTGGCAACAGGCTCCTCAACTCTCTCTTCCCTGGTTAGAAGTTCTTGCTAAATGCCAGTCAGTCCTTTGCCTCTGACTTTGTTTACCACCTTCTTACAACTACACCAGACCAGCCAGCGTGCCTAGGGGATTATTTCCCAGTGAACAGTTTTCACCTTTGGAGAGGTAGGTGTGTAACTCAAGGGATGAGAAGGACATGTTCAAAGACAGTTTCAGAATCTGCTCTTTTGAGTGACTTGTTGGTCATTGTACCTTGGCAATATGAATGGTACAATTCCATCTTCCCTTCACACTGCTCATGCAGTTTTAGTGGCTTATATCCTTACAGTTTATGCTTATTCTATCTTCTGTACATAAACTGTAATTTACACTCAAACAATTTTTTTCACTTTATTGGTGCAAATGTCCTAATAATGTTGGGCCATATCTATGAATAGCTGTCTCAGATCATGCAGGAGATGCTGAATTTGAGAATGCCAGAAGAATTAGGAGACTGAAAGGTAGGAGCATGGCTAACTTAATAAGAAGAAGGTCAAAAAGCCTTATGTATACCTTATGGATATGATAAGCCTCAGTGACTGTAAGGGAATAGTTGAGAGAAGAGTTAAAGATCAAGCATTTTATTTTCCCCTTGGTATTTAAGATTGTGAAGGACACTTCGGGACAGTGAAAAGTGTTGGCATTATTTCATGTCTTACTTGTCTTGGCTAACAAAGATGGAATTTATGGCTTAGGCACAAACAAGCTTTCAGATGTATTCTGAGATTTGAAAAGAAGAATCCCAAACTACTTTTGTTTGTCATTTCTTGAGCTCATGGCTTTTTCATACAATCAATTAGGATGAAAACTGACTGTCAATGAAACACCTGCAGCACACAAGTATCTGAACTTGGGTTAGTCTAGTGACTGACAGAATGGGTACACTTTTCACAGAATCACTTGATCTTCTGAGCTGGAAGGGACCCACAAGCATCATTATGTCCAACTCAGCCTGCACATTACAGCCCCAAGAATCACACCATGTTCCTGCGAGCATTGTCCAATCGCTTCTTGAACTCTGGCAGGTTTTACTCCGTACTATTAATCTGGAGCTTCTGCTTATGTCAATTGTGTTAACAGTGACTCTATTTGGTAAAGTACTCATGTTGCAGCCTGAGTCCAAAATACCATCTGAAATTATTCTGT
Source organism: Oxyruncus cristatus (assembly GCA_013399855.1). Taxonomy (NCBI): domain Eukaryota; kingdom Metazoa; phylum Chordata; class Aves; order Passeriformes; family Cotingidae; genus Oxyruncus; species Oxyruncus cristatus. The sequence goes on from VXAY01003990.1 coordinate 181,422, forward strand.
ATCCCAAAAGCTTGGAATCATGGGAAGTTTTCTGAAGGTTGCTATTGAATTTTGGTCTTGGAATAATTGTTACTGTTTCAAATAAAACAGGGAAAGAGAGAAAGTCTATGAAGTATACTTTTCTATTATCTATTCATAACTTTTCTCAGATGATGAATTAAAATTTTTTTATAATCTAGAAGTAATTTATAGAGTTTGTGTTTTTTTCTGTTTTGGTTTCTTTTTTTTTTTTTTTTTTTTTTTTTTTTTTTCCAAAGAGATTAGAGTTTCTCTTGAGGCTTTCTGATCTCAGTGAAACTGTAAAATTTGTTTATGGAAATTAACATTTCTTCTAGAAGTTTTTAATCAGAGATAATTTTTTTTAATGTAAAAAATAACCATGCTGATGGAAAATATTGTGGTATAGTTTCTTTTTTGTGTGTTTGTTTTGTTTATCATATGCGAGAAGGAATTTGAGTCAAATATCAAGATCAAGAAGAACTAATTTGTGAAGTGTAACAGTTTATTGCATATGCTCATGCAGGGTTTCCCAAATTCTTCACGAGTTGGTTGCCAGCCTGAACTAATTCTCAAACAGCTCTGAAATGTCATGGACAGATATGATGATGTCCCTAAACTGTTTGCTTTTTACAGGTGGAAACAGAGACTTGCAGGACTAGCGGTTTGCTCAATATAATGATAGTTTGCGGAAGTACAGAATTGCAGAATATTTTTCGTACTCCTGAAGATCTCGTTGCTTTCCAGTATACGGATTTTGAACATAAAGTGGGAAATAATAGTTTTTGAGTGCTTGAATGTGCATTTGTTTTTCCTTTTTGATTACTGGAACAAGTACACACTTTTCACCTTTGTGAGTTTTGTTTTGTTCGCTTTTTTTTGATGAAACAACATTTAAATTGAGACATTTAAATATACTTTCAGCAACTCAGATACTTGCTTGCATTGTTTTAGTGTGTGGACTGGTCATCAGTAATTCACAGTAGTTCACAGTAGTTAATGCACATGTTACTAATATCTTTTCCTTGCATGTCTTTTGTCATTTGGTTGTTACAGTCAGTTTTTCAGCATTTGTAGGTAGAGTATCTGAAAAGTTCAGCTGTTGGTCAAAGACATTTGGTTGGCTCTCTGTGAGCAAGTCTACTATGAAGGAGAATACACCCATGTTCAGCCAATCTGTCTTGTGTACTCGTCTGTTTGCATGGTCACTAGTTTAGGAATCTGTGTTCCACAATCAGCTGTCATCAGATTTCTTTTATTCTTTATAACCTCCTTGTCCTTCCCTATGATTTATATGTATTTTACACGTCATATTTCTGTTTTATCCAGACACATCTCCTCAGCTTTGCTGTCTGACTGTTTATTCAGGATAGCAGATAATTAGAAATATGGAGGTGAAAAACCTTTTGTGCTTTAAAGAGCACTGTTTTTCCATATTCACCTAATCAGGGCTCCTTTGTCCCTAGGTGATTAACAATTAGTTCACAGAATGGTTTTCACATTCATGTGTCAGATGGCCTCAGAAGTGGACCAAATATGAGAGTCTGTGTTTTATTTTGAACTGTCGCCTTGGGATATACCCATAATAGTCACTACAGTTACCATACAATTATACTCTCCCTCCTTATGTAAGGATCTACTTTTTACAATATTTTTAAGGGAGATAGAAAAAAAAAAAAAAAANTTAAAATTTTTTTAAGGGAAATAAAAAAAAAAAAAAAAAAGGAAAAGCACAGTGCCCTAGCACCTCTTTATTTTTGCCCCTGTAACTTTGGATAGTCAGCATCAGATGTTAAAATAATTGTTAAAAGCACCTCAGTAAAGAGAGGGTGAATAGGCTTCTAGAAAAGAAAGTGAGCGTAAGGCAAGAAGACCTGGACTGAAGATCCCCCGCTCTCTGATCTGGTGTTACTTTGAAAAAAAGTCACTGTTACCCCTAGTATCTACTGCTTATTTGTTGAAACAAGTAAGCAATTTCACCATCCTTTGCTGAGTATAAAGTATAATGCAAACGGTGACAATCTTTTGTAAATTTCACAAGTATTATTGATATTTGTGATACTGAGTTTAGGACAGTATGAGAATGTTTATGGGGGTTTTGTCTCATCTTATGTTAAGACAAAAGGAGCCTTGAACTTATTATATCAAACATTTGATGGATTACTTCTACGAAAGCATATACTTGTCTCCCAATCCAGCCAAATGGATAAAAATGCAGTCAGTGAGGAAACTGATCCATAAAGAGAGAAGAATAGCAGTTTTTCAGCTTAGAACTCCTTTAACACAAACAGTGTCACAGCAGACCTGGACCTAGAAGGGAGAAGCTTCTAGTCCCTTAAAGCACAACACTTTACTTCAGAACATCCCTTAAAGCCTAGCAGAACAAATGAAAGTCATAACTAACAAGACCTTTAGTCGTTCTAATTTCAGGTGTCAGTTTGCACTTTTATTATTTCTAAAACAGCTTGTAAGATGTTTCGCGTCTCGTCTACAACGTTTTATGTATCTCTGGGTCAAGCTTTGATTGAATTTCTTATTTTCAGCTGTTTTATTCTAATAATTGTCCATAAAATCCAGGTCAGACTTCTGTCTCAGTGATGTCAAAGTTAAATCTGCAATAACTTCCATGAGTTATTCTTAATCTACCCCAACTAGAAATCATGTTTAGAATCTCATCCTCACTGAAACTCATTATAGCAATTATGTGATGACAGCATGTGTCAGCTATTTATTCACTACTTCTATGGAGAATTAATAGGTAAATGATGATGCAGTTCTCTTATATGTTAGGCAACAAGGAATAAGTTAATAATTATGTATTTGCTACATTGTTTAGCTCATAAGCAATGCCTTTTCTCACAATTTACACCTCTAAAAAGCTTCATATGGGTTTTCGTAGTATGTGTGTCTCTGTGTGCATTTTGAATAACTGAATGTGGTTATATGTTTTTTTGCATGTTGAAACATGCAGAATCATTTCTATTGTGTTTAGGACTTAACCGCAACTCTTCGTGTTCACAAGCATTAATCATCCATGGTGTTACATACCAATGGCCCTATGTCCAATGCCATTTATCATGGAGTAGGCTTCCTTTTTGTCCTCTGGGTTTACTCACCCTTACTCTTGAGAATTGCACCCCTTCTACAAGGTGAAAGGTGAATGAGAAATTACTCTGCTTTTAGATTTTCCTCTAATTATGATCCATTGGCCTTGTATACAAAGACACATACAAATATGGCAGTTTTTATGGCAGCTGCCTAACTTCCAAGCTGGTTTAGAGGAGAACAGATCAGGGAAACTACATGACTTTGGATAATGTTTTACTATGTTCAAATGGCTATGACACTGTTCAAATGGAGCAAGTTTCATAAATATGCAGAACATGGTATAGTTCTTCTAACTGGCATACTATTAGTCCAATTTCTGTCTTCATGATTCTACCTCTTTTTTAATATTAATTTGGGCAGGAGGGAGCTGGGTGGGATTTTTTTCGGCCCTAATCACTGGTGGAAGGAAATGAATGCAAATATAGCGTAATTCTTCACCATTGCCTCAGATGAAAGACTACACTGAAATTTAGGATGTGGTTGGAATTACTTTAGTTGTGAGAAAAGACAGTGTTGGACCAAGTATCTGGTTTACACATTTGAAATCTCAGAAGACAACAGATCTCTTCCAAGCAAGACACTCTGATACTTACACCCTCTGCAACATTAATGGACTGAGATAGCAAGTGTTTTAGACAAAGTCAGGATAAGTTCTTCTGTAAAGATAAATGAAGGTGACACAAGAAGTTATATAGAGGACCACAGGTTACTTAGAGATGACTAACACATCATGTTTATGTGATCATTGTATGGAATAATTATACTTTATGTCAGCAGTTCCAGTGACATGGTCTTCATCAGTGAGGTATTTCCCATTACCAAAAAGCTGAAAGCACATCAGTCCAAACTAAAACTGTAAAATCAGTTACACTGTATTAAACAACCTTTTATTTTTTTCTTGTTTCTCTCTGATCACAGAATTGGATACTAGTGCCATCTGAGTTAAAGAGAATTTATCCATCTGCAGTTTCCATGCTATAATGTTTGCATAGTTGTCATATGCACAGAAAGCACTATAACACTGGCAGAAGAGTGTACAGGTAAGCTGCTGGCAACCCAGGAGACTCCTGGAATACATGGGGGATAACTTCTTAAGACAGGTGATAGACAGCCCTACCAAAGGGGTTGCAATACTGGGCCTGATGATGACCAGTGTAAGCAAACTGATTGGGGACATCAAGAGGGTTGCAGTGATCATGCATGGGTAGAGTTTGCAATCCTGAAGGATATAGATCAGGACTCTGAATTTTAGGAGGAGGTGTTAGTCAATAGGACCTCCGGGAAACGTGCCCTCAGGAACAAGAGAGCAGAACAGAGCTGGTAGATCTTCAAGGGTTCTTTTCATAGAGCACAATAGCTCTTAATCCCCATGTGTAGGAAGACAGACAAGGATGGCAAGATACTGACGTGGGTGAGTCAATACCTGCTGGTCCAACTAAAAGGTAAGAAGCAAATGCACAAGCAGTGTAAGCAGGGGCAAATAACCTGGGAAGAGTACACAGACACAATCCAGTTGTGTAGAGATGAGGTGAGGAAGGCCAAAACATGGCTAGAGGTGAACTTGGCAAGAGACATAAAGAATAACAAGAAAGGCTTCTTCTGTAGGTATGTCAACTATAACAGAAATGTCAAAGAAGGTATAACCCCACCGAGAAACATGAGTGGTGAACTGGTAACCGTAGACAAGGAGAAGGATGAAGTTCTCAACAATTGTTTTGCCTCAGTCTGCACTGGCAGTCTCCCTTCACTCACTTCTCAAGTGGATGGACAGCAGGACAGGGACTGGGGCAGCAAAGTCCCTCCACTGTAAGTAAAGATCAGGTCCATGACCACCTGAGGAACCTGAATGTACATAAGTCAATGGGACACAGTGAGATGCATCCCAGAGTCCTGAGGGAATTGGCTGAGGTAGTTGCCAAGTCACTCTCCAGGATATTTTAAAAGTCGTGGAAGTCAGATGAAGTCCCAGAGAACTAAAAAAGGGGAAACATCATGCCCATCTTTAAAAAAGGTGGAAAGAAGGACTCTGGGAACTACCAACATGTCAGCCTCTGCTCTGCACCTGGGGAGATCATGGAACAGATCCTCCTAGAAGCTATGCTGAGGCACATGGAAGACCGGAAGGTGAGTTGAGACAGCCAGCATAGCTTCAGCAAAAGTAAGTCCTGCCTGACCAACCAAATTAGTGGCCTTATCTGAAGGAATGGCTGTATCAGTGGACAAAGGAAAGGCTACAGGTGTCATATATTTGGATTTCTGTGAAGCCTTTGGCATGGTTCCCCACCACATCCTTCTTTCTAAACTAAAGAGAGATGGATTCGATGGGTGGACTATGCTTTCAATGAGGAATTGTCTGGATGGCCACATCCAGAGAGTAGAGGTCAACAGCTTAATGTCTGGATGGAGATCAGTGACACTGAGGTCGATATTGGTACAAGTGTTGTTTAATATCTTCATTAGCAACATAGACAGTGGGATCGGGTGCACTGTCAGCAAACTTGCAGATGACACCAAGCTGGGTGGTGCAGGTGACCCAACAGAAGGACAGGCAGAGGGACCTGTCAAAACTTAAAATGTGGTCCTGTGAGAACCTCATGAATTTCAACAAGTCCAAGTGCAAGATGCTGTATCTGGATCAAGGCAATCCCAAGCACAAATATAAGCTGGGCAGAGAATGGATTGAGAGAGGTCCTGCAGAGAAGGACTTGGGGGTTTTTGAAGATGAAAAGCTGGACATGAGCTGATAGTGTGCACTGGCAGCCCAGAAGTCCAAATGCATCCTGGCTGCATTAAGAGAGGTGTGGACAGCAGGTTGCGGAAGGTGATTCTCTCCCTCTGCTCTACCCTCATGAGATCCCACCTGAAGTACTGTGTCCAGGTCTGTCTCCAGTATAAGAAGGGCATGGACCTGTTGGATTAAATCCAGAGGGTCATGAAGATGATCAGAGCACTGGAGCACCTCTCCTCTGAAGACAGGCTGAGAGACCTGGGTTTGTTCACCATGCGGAAGAGAAGGCTTCAGAGAGAGCTTCCTGCGGCTTTCCAGTACCTTAAGAGGGCTTATAAAAAAGAGAGAGAGGTACTTCTTATATGAGCAACTAGTGACAGGACAAGGGGTAATGGTTTTAAACTGATAGAGGATTAGACTGCATGTTGGGGAGAAATTCTTCACTGTGAGGGTGGGTGAAGCACTGGGACAGGATTCCTGGAGACGCTGTAGATGCCCCATCTTTGGAAATGTTCAATGCCAGGTTGTATAGAGCCTTGTGCAACCTGATGTAGTGAGTGGCACCCCTGCCCACGGCAAGGATTAGGTCCAGAGTTGGTCCTAAGTCCCTTCTATCCCTGACCATTTCATGGTTTTATGATTTATGCTATTCTATAAAAATAAACATGAGTTTCTAAAAGAATCAGAGACAGAAATTTGTACTTATTATTGTAAATTAGTTTGGTTTCATGAATTTATGTCTCAAAAGACAAAGTAAGGATAAGAAATAAACTTCTTAGACTGAATTTTTTGCACTGTGTTTAGAGACTGGGCATTCTTTTGGCAGTGTTAGAAAGCAGCTTGTTCCTATTCTTACCCAAATCTTCTAAAAATATAAACACAATGTTGGTTTTCATAAGTTAGATCAAGCTTCATGAAACAGTCAGTTGGATTTCTCTTTTGCCAAAGGACATTTAGAGCATTCTTCATTTAAGAATGTGTAAAAAGAGTTAGAATGGAAGAAGTACAAGTACTTCAAAATAGCTGTCCCCAGAAACTGGGTATCACAATGGAGAAAGTCCTTGCCTTGAGCTGGAATGGTGGATGTTATTCATGAAAAATGCTGTCCTCGGTTTAATTTCAAAAAAGAACCTGACTTTCTTTTACTTGCTATTGGAGTACCTGACTTCAAAATGTAGATCCCCAGTTTTTGTACCGATGTTGTACAACTACAGGATTAGTTCCCCTCAGCAATTTTTCTGCCGTGTTTCTTACATGTTTCTCCTGTTTTTGCCCAGGACTCTGAAAGCTTGGTAACTTTAGGCACCTGAGTGCATATTACACTGAAGTATCTTATTTGCCCCACGTGAAAGAGGTTTTTAGTAGTTTTTAGTACATTTTTAGTACCTTTAGTAAATTTTTAGTACATTTCTGCCAGGTCAGACCTGGAGCAACTTAAAGACAAATAGGGCTCTGACAAGTAGGCCTCAAGAAGAGTGTTCTACGAAGATTTTTGGAGAGCAGGTTCTCTAATACCTGGATCATAAAAGGGTATTTGAACACACTTCCTGCGAGATGACCCTGGCCATCACACTCAAGGATATTCTTATATTGTCTTGTCCTGCATCAGCTTCTTTGAATCATAAATATTCACCAGGAGGAGAAAGAATGTGTTTTCATGTCATTATGTGTAGGATTTCTATGTGAGAGAAAGAAGATAGGGATTCCAATTTCTTCTCCAGAAAGCACTTAAGACCTAACGCCAAGTACTTATAACAGTCGAGTCCAAACCCCTCTTCTTCTCCTAATTTTTTGCCTATTTCATTCTTTCTGTGATTTCGTATTCAAATTTACTTCTTTTGCTTTATAGCCTTCATTAATTCCAAATGATGAGTGAAGTTAACGAGAAATTTTCATCCCACTGCAGTGCAGATTTAATGCTTGCTTAAAAACATAGAAAAGTCTGTCTCATGTTGAAAGCAAAGGGAATGCATAGGCTCTTCCAGAGGTAAGGGTTATAAAAATAAATTGCCAACGTCTTCACCACTGTGTGTTTCTCAGGAGCTGAGCTGCCACGAGTACATTATGCATGTTGTTTTTTTAAAGACACTAATTATTTTTCATTATGTTTATTAAACCCTCTAAATCATTGCTATTCACCAGCTACCCAAATTCCTCAAGTGCAAGCAAAAGAAATAAAGGTCATCCATGGCTTTGACATGCTTGATGAATATGGTCTGTATAACATTTACCACAACTCAGAACAGAAGCCATTATTTCAGCAAAGCCTGTTACTGTTCATTAGTACAAAGAGTGTGCAATAAATACAATGAAAGATTGCTCAGTTTACTATATCTTAGTCATCCACAACAACTCCATGAATAACTACAGGGATTTGTCTTTGAATGACTTATTTGCTTGCTGCCTAATAAATAACATGTAATTAGGTTAATATATTGTTTCCTAGTTATGCTAGCAATGTAGTGGAGGAAAATAAAAAGGTGATTTCAGATATGAAAGAATAGTAGATAATTTGAACACTATCGCTTAAAATACTTGGGCTCATTACATATGGCTTAAACTGCTGGGAGGTCTATGCGTAAAGGAAAAGCAGGAAATAGGCTTAATGAGTTCTTTATTACCCAGGTCATGAATTCTTACACAGGTAATATAAAACTGCAGCAACTGTTCTGCATGTAAAATTTTCTTCTGTTTGAATAGGGCACCCGTGGTGATGTGATGCTGGTGTATGAAAATACACCATGCAAGTTCACAAAACTGGACATTTTTTCAGGAACTCATGTATTTCAGGATCAACAGTGAATGGATGTCCATTCTCATCAGCTGGCCGCACTGGAAATAAATGTTTGATGAAATGTCTTGTAAAGACCTCACGGCACTCAGACAAGATACTTGTTTACTGTGTGAATGTTGAACAAGCTGAATGCCATGAGGTCTGAGAGCAGGTTCAAAAAAAAGCAGAAGGCAAAAAAATTTCATTAGTTTTTTTTTGAAGGAAACACTTTGAAGTCACTAGTGATATTTTAAAGATTAAAAACTAGTTCAGTAGCATGCTTGCATACTACCATCCTGTTTTATAAGCGTGGATATAGAAAACTTTGGGATGCTTTTCAGGATTTTGAGCCAGTGCATGCGTCCCTTATGCCAATTTTAGAATTCTCTCGAACTGCCCATCACAAATCATCCAACATATGCAGAGCTCAGTACTAGCAACAATGAAGAACAGCGGTCTTTAGATACCTGAGTAGATGAGTAGTTTTCCCTTAGTCACATGCATTTTTTCTCACATAGTACAAATACCTTATTTATTCCCTAATGTCTTGAACTGTATGAATTCTCAAACAGGGTTAAATATAGAAAAAAGATCAAATTCAGTCATACTCTAATGGTTTCTCCAAATTTCTTCGTTCTACCAGGGGAGTTACAAGTGAGATTTAAGTAACAGTGGCACAGATCTTCTACAGCTTTTCCTTCAGTAGCATCTTAGTTCATGTTTGCTAAGCCTGTTTATAAAAAATGTCAAAGATTCAGTCCTTGATTTTAACTAGACCGAAAGTACTTGCCCGTGGAAGTCACCATCTCACACAACAAGTGCTTCTTGACCCATACTTCTGAGGCAGTGTGGCCCCAATGGTTGGCAGAGGCCAGAAAACAGGATAAATTGTCATAATCAGAGCAGACTGCCAAGAAGATTAAGTTTCCTAAATAAAAGTGAAAATGAAAGCAGATATATCGGTTGACTGGGGATGAACTGGATTTGTCCACACTAACTTAAGTTCCTATCATCTGTGGGATGGTCTGCCCCAAGGATAAGGTCTGTCTTGACTGAAAGAGGCTTCATTGGTGCTGCCAGCTCTCTCACTGTCAGTGCTGGGTGTGGCTGAGTTAATATTCTGTATGGTAGCCCATAATGTGCCGGGGTTCTATTTTTTTGGCTGAAACACTGTTGATACACCTGTTTTGTCTATTGCTGAAAAATACTTAAACAGTTTCAAGGTCCTGAATTTTTTGCCCTCTCTTCCCAAAGTGAGCAGGCTTGGGATGGTCAAGTAGCTGAGAGAAGACACAGCCAGGACAGCTGACTAAGTTATCAAAGGGATATCTCATACCATAGTTTGCTATGCTCAACAGAAGTTTCAAGGGAAGGGGGAAGACAAGGAAGACATTTGTGGTTCTGGTGTTTGTCTTCCCAGTTAGCTGTTAGGTGTGATGATACTCTACTTTTCAGGGTGTGGAGGAACATGTGTCTACCCATGGCAAGTAGTATATAAATTCTTTATTTTGTTTTGCTTGCAGGGATAGCTTTTGCTTCACCTATTAAACTGTCTTCATCTTGTTCCATAAACTAGTTGCTCACCTTCCTTGTATTGTCTCCTCATCCTGCAACTGTGTGGGTGCTCAGTTGTTTGCTGGGGTCAACCCACCACAGTGTCCTTGTGAGCTTGGGACAGGTGACATGTGATTTTAGAAAAGTAAATTGTAACTCCAGCCAGAGTCCGAGGATTCTTTTGAATCTTGCATGATATGTGTTTTGCACCTACAATCTGTTCTCAGCCATTTGACAATCAACTTGTATTCCTAAAGAGTGGCTAGAGGCAACTGACTCTTCACACTCCTTTGAACATCTAGCCCTAAGGCTCTGGCAAATACAGTAAGGCGAGGAATTTTAGAGATAATGTCATTCCTTTTGTCCTTACTTCACCCCATTGGATTTACCTGCAACTAATAATCACTGTATAGCCTGGATCACATGCTGTTCTCCCAGTCTTATGCATTGCCAGAGGCACAAAGATAGCAAAGGTGATCAACTCACAGTTTGAAGTGAAATGGCAGGTCAGTTCTTTAGTGGGTTTAGAATAGGCAGAAGTAGAAAATAGGACTTTGTTGTGCAATATATGATATGTTTTGAGATCTGCAGTGTACTCAGTTTGAGAACAAGCCTATATTAACCCCTCAGTTACAGTCTTTCCAAATATCTTCAGCCACTTCTCATGAACTGTTTAGTAAATGACTGATATAAGGACATGTCTAGCCTGCTTAATAGCGTTATTTAAATCTGAGAGTTGTTATAGATTTTTAATAGGGAGCTGAATCAAACATTAATTAAGACATACACTGCCTGATCTTCAACAAGTATGATTTATAATTAATTAAGGTATCATTTAGTGGAAATGACTGATTTTTTATTGTTCCACTGCTAGTTGATCCTCCATGTGTTTATCTCCTTTCAATAGCGGTTTAAGACTTGTTTATTTAGATCCTGTAGACAATCATCTATTATCAATTTCACATGATGTCCTTTTAGATCAGCTGCCTGCATGAGCAAATTTAAAATATGTGGGTGTACACACAAACACACTCATACCTGTCTATCCAAGGTCAAGTTTCTTGGAAAAGAAGAATCTGAAAATCTGACTTGTAAAGACCTTTCATTACCCTCCATCTTCCTTTTATATTTTTACACACAGTGGAAAGGACCAAGATGACCCCTCATCATTGTTTAAGTATGCCCAATGCCAGTTCATGGAAGTTAGTCCTAGAGAAGTTCTGAAGCAGAATGAACCAGAATAGCAGAGTAGTATTTGCTTAAATGTTTTGCTAATGCACTTTAATGCAGTGCTTATATTAGTGCCTGTGTTAATTCCGTATTTATTAGCTACAATTCAACGAGATGATCAAGTAAGGACATAATGTAACACTGTTCACAGTCCCCCTACTTCATCAGCAATAGCTACTAAACTTGAAGTTAAGCATATGTTTAATTAACTTACTGAGCTGCCTCTTTAGTGAATATGTTTTATTCAAGGTTATCGAGAGTTAATCATTTTCCAAGCTAAGTATTCTCCCTTCCCTCCAGTTCCCTTCATATCCTGTGTTCGTCACTGTTCATGAAATAATTAATCAAGGGGGGAAAAATGTATCTTCTAATTAACACAGACAATGTAAACAGAATAGTGGCATTCCTTAAGTGAGCTAATTGTTTCCTCTCTCTCCAGTGTGGGAGAGAGAATCGCAGAGACAGGGAGGAAAGCTTTCTCCATTGCACTGAAGGGGTTGTGCACCATTTATTAAGCTGACTGCTCTGTCATATCAGTGGAAAGACCCTGGAGAGCCCTGACCATGAGATTGAAGGTTGGTACCAATTTACTGCAACACAAATGCATTGAACAGGAAAGAGAGAGCTTCTAATCTCTTCAATTTTCTTACATTACCCTGAAGGCTAGGGAATTAAATGAAACAGTAGCTGGTGACAACTTTAGAGGATCCTGAATGCATGACAGGAAAAGTACTAAAACAGTTCGATAGTTTTATTTTATATGTTACACACTTTATACATTTATATGTTTTATATACATTAATCTCAACCCTGCAGAAAGAAACAGGTCAGAAAAGACTGCCTCTTGGATATATGTCTTAAGAGAAGGAGAAAAGCCTACTGAATTCACTACCTGTCTGGTTCAAATTTGGAAGCAACAATCATAAAAAAATACATAATAGTATAAATAATATAAATTTTTCATTATTTTCAAAAGAAAATGACGCATACCACCAGGTCTTGTAATTTTCTTTCAGTTCAATGACTTTGGCAAACTTGCATTCCATCATTGATCTTCAGCAGTGCCAGTCTCTGCAAAATCATACAAACAGGAGAATTTGTTGTGCTGGTCAGCTTTCCTGCCCACTTACTCCAGAGTCCTTCCATCAGTCTCTCCAGAAAAGACTGAAAGAGATCTCCATGCTGTGCCAATGGGAGGCAATCAAGATCTTATTGAAACACTTTAACTAGAGAGTGCTTTAGACACTAAACATCCAGCTTTATTTCATGATTAGTCATTTCTCAGCTTGCATTAACTCTTGCAATGCTGGATATTTATAGATATGTGAATGTCCATCTTCCTCATTAAATCTTGCTTATTTCTGATACTGCTGAATGCTGCATAGAATTCTCCTCTCTATGGAAACTGCAGTGTTAATTCACAAAAATATGAAAAGAAAGCATTTGCACAGCATCATCTGTACGGATTTAATTCTTCAAAACATGTAGCACCTTCCTTTACACGGCTACCCACAGGAGCAGCTGCATTCCAAGTGCCGCTAGCAAGATATAAATAATAATAGTACTACATGGTTATATATAAATGGGAATAATCTTAAGGCATCCCTATACCTTCAATTTAAAGGACTGCTAAAGGCCATCATTTCCCATTCCCTACTAGACTGGGAAGTGGGGAGTCACACAATAAAAGGATATACACAATTATTATAGCATTACTATTTGCGATCCTAGAGCTAAAGGTCAGTGTGGTCTGCTACTGTAATATTTTCAGGGATTTATTACTTGCCTGCATAAAAATTTCCTCCAGGTTAATATTTTGTACATTGGGTGTTAGTCTTGATATGAACTTATTTTTTATTTTTGTTTGCAGGATAAAAAAAAAGAAGAAAAATCTTCACTATAGATATAGATAGAGTTCTAGTCCTGGGTTGTTTTAAATTTATGCTGTCTTGTAAACACACACAGTTTAGACTTTAGAACTTTACTTCAGAAAGTGAGATCTAACAAAAACTGAGTCAAAGTGATTTCAGAGTTTGAAAGTAAAACAAAGAGTAATCATTTTTTTCAAGTTTTGTAAGGCCCTGAGCTTTTGCGTGTCCACATACATATGACATGTACAGATTTTATTATTCACAAAAGTGACACGTCTTAAGCAAGTAATTCCTTGTTCAACATTAGAAAATTAATTTTATTTGGACTTTAATAAGTAGTGATCTATTATCACAGGGAAAACATCACAGTTCTGGAAGGTAAGTACCATTTTCCTCCCAAGAAAGTTGCTAAGCATCTAGGCCTGGAAGCAGTATGGTCTTTGAGCACGCGTTTTGCTAGGGAGTCCTCCTGCAGCTGGGGAAGGGGCTGAGGAGCACTGTGATTCATTGCCCTGCATTGAAAAGGTTAGTTGGGAAGGTCAGTAGGGAGACAGCTGCCTCCCCAGGCCTATGGTTTCCCCTCACTCTCACTACTATAACGACTTCCAAAGTCTCCTTGCTCCCATCCTGTGGCCTGCCTAAGTGGCAGTCCTTCCCGCCCCTGCTACCTACCCAGACACATGCTTGTGCCAGTTGCGTTTGCAGCCCCGTTGGATGTCTTAGCATCTTCTGGGCAGAGTCTCACTGCAAATCAATTTAAATGGTGCAGGTTTAAAATAGTTTTCTTTGAAGCCAGCTGCTCGTGATACTGTTCCTTGCTAAGCCATATTTCCTCATTAAGAGTTAATCAGCAGATTAAGCATCTTTTATTCTCCCTCTTCCCACAGTTTTAGCTTATCTCTTTCGCCATATGCCCCATCTAAAAGACATGCACCTACACTGGACAGATAGGGAGGACTGGGAACACGTGGGATATATTTTTCAGTATTTTCCCTGCTTGATTTTTTCCCCCTGCTTCTTTCTCAAGAGAAATTCACACTTAAGTGGTAAACCCAGCCTTTACCAGGTCAGATGGCTTTGAAGAAAGAACTGGTGTGAGGAGCTTCATACTTTGAATCTTAGGGAAGAGATCCCTCTGTTTCGTATCCTGAACCCTCATGTTCCTTGTACAGGGGACGTAATTTATAGACTTTTGGAGACTTAGGTCTGTGAAGGCCTTATCTTCCTTGTCTCTCTTTTCCTCCATCATTGTCAGCCTCTAATTTTTTCTCCATTTTGATCTTTGCTGGCTTTGGATATTAACTCCTACCCAGCACAGCACCATTCTTCCGCACCATCATACAAAGTCTGGCCCAACCTCGGGCACCTCGGCACGCACCTGGGGACAGATCTTCAGCAAGCACTTAAACCTTTCCCCGTCCTTTGAAATTGTGATCTAGTTTATGTTTGCTCTTGTTTTCTCCCAGCTCTGTGAATTACTCCTTTCTGTGTTTTTTTTCTTTATTTCATCAAATTATGTCGTGAAGTGTTTTGAAAGGAAAAAATGTATAGTTTCTATCAAAACACGCTCTGATGAAAACATTAGTTTATGAAATGTTTACCCTCTGTTCAGCACTTTAGTCTTTCCTTACATTAAAATACGCACAAGACTTGAAGAAATAGGTTTAAATACTACTGCTTCTAGTTTTAAATCAAAAGGAAATGGATGACAGCAATACACTAAATTGATTTCCAATAAAATTGGGTCTCACTCTAGTAGAATTTTTCAGCTCTCCCTCATTTTGTATCAGCATTTTAAACTTTCTTTCAACATCAGCCCTAAAGAAACAGTACTTCCCTTTGTCACACTGTAAACTGTAAAGCTCTGCAGTGCAGAATTATGACAGTGAAGCTAAAAACTTGTTTTCTTACACTGACTAAATTATTTCCACTTTGTGAGGACACTGCTGCCTTGTGAGAGCATGTTAAATCCCTTGTCTAGGCATTTCTCCTATCTTTAAAAGGTAAATGGCCTTGTGGCATCTTTTTCCTTTTCTCCATCAGAAGAGTTTTCTTTTTGAGTGTTTTCTAATAATCATTACCCACATTGTAAAGTCTAATACTAAGGAGTTTCCAAAAATGACAGAATCTTTTAAAATGCTATCTTTTTGAGCACAAATGCTAAATGAATCCATTTGTGGATTGTGGATGTGAGTGCAGTTCCTGATATCTGCAGCTGTAGTGCCCTTTCAGGTAAGAAGCATCTTGACATTTGATCTACTATCATGGAGGCATCTGTGCAGTCTAACTCAGGATGGGTGAGGGAGATGATAAAATACTTCTTTTATTAGGAAGGATAAGAATTAAATTGCTTTCTACAGAAAATGAAATCATGATAAATGAAGTAATTAGCTGCTCAATTTTTATGTTTTGGGGTGTTGAATATTTGGGTATTGCTCATAAGAAGTGGTGAAGAGAAAATTCTCCAAAGGTCTAATACTGCAGAGGCTGAATTTTCCTGCGTTCCTCTGATTTTTGGTTTGGTTTTGGATTTTTTTTTCTTTCTTTCCTTCTTGAGGCTTCTCTTATTCCAGTGTCAGGAGAGTGTGCTTTTTACGATTTCAGAGCAGTAACTGAAGGAAGGGTATATTCATAAACTTTTTGGGGAAGCCTAGAACTGTCTCTTTTTTAAAGAATTTAGTAGGAAAGGGGATTTAGATGTTTCAGCCTTGGTACATGCTTGCACACAAAGAGGTTTGGGGTGGACTGCTCCATGCTGGATGAGACAACAGCAAGTGGCAGTGTGTCACACATCCATGAAAATTGCCTGACTTATTTAACAGATCCTTTCTGTGCAGTCTGACATTTTCAGATTTAACATGCCATCAGTCTGACTAATTAGGCAGGGCAGAGGGCTGGGCTGAGGGCTGCGAGCAGTTTCAAGTGCCTGGTCTCTGCACCTCACTGCACTGTGCCTGGGGAGCAGAGCAATAGGTCGTGCACCCAGCTGGAGGTCACAGGAATGTGCCTGTTCTCCTTGGCATGGCACACCAAGCTGTAGCACACAAGGCTGTGCCATCATCCAGTCCCACATCTGACAGGGATGTGAGCTGTTTCAGCTGGAATAGGGATGATACCCTACCACAGGAAGATGGTAAGTTCATAAGATGGAGCAAGGCATGTGGTCACTGGGTCTAATCACTTGCTGCTACTGCTGGTGGCTTTCCCCTCTCCATATTCTGGTCAGGCTCAAACGCCAGAGGATCCAGCCAGCAATGGTCATTCAATCAGGAGGCTGAGCTTTCTGGCAAGTTTTTGTAGAATTTCATAACACTTGTCAAAAGCAGTCTTCAGAGACTGAGACTTGGAGGCCGGTAGGGTCTTCAGGGACAGCACCTGAATGAGAAATAACAACAGCACATGACATAGGCTTGTGCAGCAAGCTGCTCAGGGGAATGTGAGAAACCGCACTGACATCCAAAAGTGTCTAGTTAATAGACCTTAATAAGTGTGATGAGGAAGATGGCTTAAAAACGCAGAGAACTTTTACCTCCAGAAATGAGTTTAAATGTTACTTCTCTGATTTATCCGTTTTGCAACATACTGGTAACAAGAGATGCGTTGGGAAGCAGGGCACTAAACACCCACTAAATCTGTAGCCACGTATGTTGTGGTTTGCAAAATAAAGTATTTTGTTTATTCAAATTAACCTCTAAGTACACAGTTTCACAAAATAAAAGCCATCAGGTTTGGTAGGATCAGAAGGAGAAAAGGGGACTCTTATGCACTAAGGAACCAGCTCTGCTACTTATTTTGAGGCTTGATAATTTTAAAAAATGTGACAGCTAAAACCCACTGGCACATGCTGCAAAGAAGGATGTGATAAAATAATGCTACTCATCTTCAAGGCTGTCAGTTCAGCAATCAGTACTTCTATTCATCTCCACGGCCTGCTAACTCAGTGCTACCATGCGATAGATAAACCCTAATCCAAGTGACAGCGTTCAAATCAGAACTGATTTGATTGTTCACATATGATACCACAAGACACCAGAAGCCTAAAGAGTTTATAAAAATGCCTAGATGTCTCTTGTAGGCACACTTTCCCTCAGAATATCTTGCAGCGTAGGATACACCAGCTCTTAAAACAGGGGTAATTTGTAGGTCATGAAAATGCTTTGGTGGCACAGTCAGTTCTTATCATAATCTAAGTCTAGCTGGAGCAGGGAACTCTCAAAAACAAAATGTGGTTCAGACCTTGTGAAACCCACCTATTCTGCTTTTAAGTCTTCCTCACAGGAAGTGAATTCCTTTTCTTTCTCTGCAGAGACCAGTGAAGAGATCAAACGAATACATTTGTTTCCATGCATAAAGCAGAGTACATGGGAGAGTGGTTTTATGGCACAGAAGTCGGTATCTCAAAAGTCATCCTTGCCTCTCAGGAAGCAGCAGAGCTCCTTTCAACAACAGCTGCAACAGAGCTGGAATTCAAACCTGAGGCGGTAATTGGGATTTTGCAGGCGTCCAGTGGGAGCATTACATTTAGGTTTTGAAATGTGATTCTGAACAAAGGTCTGATGATACTGGTACTTTGTGCAGATTTCAAAGTTTAGTGTGCCTTCATTTTCTTACTTTTCTTACTACTGTATCCTGAAGTTTTAGAGTAACACTTAGGAGAATAATTGTTCAAGTAGTTCAAGAAGACAATGGCAATGAAGTAATTGAAAGCAGAATGTGACCTGTAGCTGTTCAAGATCAAGAATAAAAACTGAATGACTTTTCAAGGAAATTGTCAAAGTGTCTGAAAACAGAGTGAAATTGTGGGACTTGTAGAAACAATGGGTTTTCCTCTGGTGTCCGGGTCATTTCACAAAACAAAGGGTAAAGTTCTCTTTGTAGTCTTTCGTTGAGGGGAACAGATCTCTTGATTTAACAAGGTACTTAAGTCTGAGTCTAGTTTCAATCTTACAAGAAATTCTTCAGTCCTGTGCTTTAAATACTCAACTGAACTAGGATACTGAAGTGAAGGGTTTCTCTGCAACCAGACTTTACACCAATTGTATATATATATCTATATACACATGCACATCTATGTATTTGTGTATCAATCTATGTAACTATCTATGTATCTATCTACTTTTATTTATTTATTTCATAACAGGACTGTATGTTTCTTATCTTTTTCAAAGTGTATGAGTAGGAAAGAAATGTTTTTCTCCCACATTTTGTACCTAAAATGGATAGTTGATCTCCTAGTACTACTATATAATTTCTATTTCTTCTTTTCATATTGATTAAAATATGTAACTGTCTGCTTTTTTCCCTAACCATGGATTTAGAGGTGCATTGAATAATATTTTTGTGCTGTCTTCCTCAAGAGAAATACAATTTGAACTTCTTTGACACAAACTATGTGTTCTGCTTATTCTATCTTTGATTCTGGTTTTGTTAGTTTGTGGTTGTGGGATGAATGATAATAGAGACACAGAGAAAAGTCCTGTAGTGAAATATCACAGAGTTGTCTTGAGAAAGCAAAAAAGTGCCATGTGCAATATACAAAGACATATTGGTATGTATACAAAAACAGCCTAGGTATCTACTTCTTTGTAATGTCAATGGAATTTCAGCATTTGTTAAATTTCCTGAGTCACTTGCATGAGCTTTAGGCACTTAAGTCTTTTAAATGTGATATTTTGATTTTATTACAGGTGGTGAGTTTTTTCCAGTATTTTAGGCCACTGTTACAACTATTGCTTTGTCTATACTACATGTAGAATTAAACCATGGATCAAATTGTGAATTTACATTGCACTTGGAAATGTATATCTCACTTATCAAGTTTACTTGTGTTGATGTCATTCTCCTCATCACATTTGAGTTGCATTGGACAGCTGTGGTCTCTGTCAAGACAAGAGTAGATTGCCTCAAACAGGTCATGTTTCTCTTGCTCTCTCTATATGAGAAGTTTTCTAGCTATTTACAACATGTAGCAGCCTGCTCCAGGTTTTGATGCTCCCGAATCACTAATACTCTGGTATTTAACTCAGTGAAGACTTCCCACATTTGGCAAGTGCATAGCCTGCTTAGGCCTGGGGACTGAATTGCAGGCAGTCTCCAAATCTGTGCAAAAACTGCCCTGTCTATACTGAATGGTTGATGCTCAGTACCCACTGACTGGTTCCGCTGTATGGGTACACTTGACAAGTCAGATGTATTTAATCCTGCCCTGGAAGTGCTCCCATCCCTGAGTATATAATACCTGTGGTGGTGAGTGATTGCTTCTTAGCTAGTGAAGGGATCAGCAACTCCTCTCAGAGGCATGATTTTATGATTTTAAAATCTATTAGAATGAATGAACAGAAATGAATTGCTCCTATTTATTAGTGGTTGTTTTGATTAAAACTCCATGCTTTTGCATTGCTAGTTGAAGTTAAAAATTAGTATCAAGGTTTGTATGTTTCTTTATTATTTGATTTGATTGTAAGAAAAGGTATAACCTCTCTGAGAAGGTGACAAATTCAGGTACAGACAACCAGTACTTGACAGGTTCTATCAGAAAACTAAACATGGGAAGAATATGTACACCCTCTACCAGTTGTCACAGTATTGAACAACAAATGTTTGATGAATCTGACCTGCAAATACACACATGCCTGTGAAAGTCAGCTTTAAGTAGTGCCTGGCTGAGATAATTAACAAGAAGAGGCCTTTGTGGGCAAAATATATACATATATATTAGAAAACATTTATTTAGATCTCTCTTGATAGAACCACACCAGTAAAACTTGAAATACAACTCCGTTTTTGCTAAATGAGATCTGATGGAGAATGCAGTCATGGTCTAGTGGCAGCTGAGGCTGATGGAGCTGTGTCCTTTTAAAGCAGGGATTACCTTGAACCATGTTGTTTATACCATGAAAATCTCTATTATTCTCAAAAAAAATCACAGATCTTGTAAATAGATACCATCTGGTGAAGTTCTGAAGATCTTTGTTTGCTCTCTTGTTTGCTTTAATATCTGTGTCTGACTTTTTGCTACAAAAAAAAAAAAAGGTATGACAAAGAGAAAGAAAAGTAGTTAGAATTTTCCAGCTTCAGTAAATACTTTCTGTATCCAAAGGGTAGGAACCCTCAGGATAAGCCAACGACTATCATTGCAATGAAAATCCTTGTGAAGACAGTTTCCTCTATGCAGTAGATCCTGGATGTATTATATCATCTCATTGGAGTTAAGCAAGGTTCTTTCCTTTGTCACCTGTTCCTGTTGCTTCTTCCTACTCCGAGAAAATCCTTATGCATCTAACAGTGTTCTTCTGTCTGGAGAAAATCTCAACAAGGGAGAGAGTATATGGTACAAATGACTTGAACTTGTCAGACTCCTGGCAACAATGCTTAGCACTCATTATTTTGTTTTAGCTGTATACAGCCCTGATATAAAATGTACTAACCTATAAACAATGAAGAGTAGCATTAAAAAAAAAATAAAATACACCAATGTTGAGCTGCTTCTGGCCTCCACTACTTCACTGTTTCCTTTTTCACTAGGAGCTCAGAGTTTGGACCAGCTGTTCTAAGTATTCTCTAGTGCCTTGTCCCTCATGTTAGTAATGAGGCCAGCTATATTTTGCACGGAAAATACAACTAAGGATTGGATTGTAAATAGCCCCAAGAATAGGAGAGAAAAGAAGATGCTTATGCCCCAATTCAAGAAAATCAATATTTACCCATCTAGGTATTTTAGCCTGTATATCCTTCTCTCTGACTCTTTCTTCTGTTTGTCAGAAAGAAGAAATTTAGACTCCCAGTGTTTAAATTACAAGTGACAGTAGGCAAAGTTTGGAGGACAACTTTTGTCTTTCAATAGAGTGGCTGATGTAGTAAGAAATAACAGATGAGCCCTTTTGGAAGACAGATCTGCAGCTGGTCTGGATTTTTTTTCAAATATGTCAGTTAGTCTACATAACAGATACGATTTTGCCTTACAGCACTTGTTGTGCTAATAATATTCTCAGATTTTTACAGCTACAACAGTACTAAATCAGTGCTCGAGATGATAATAACCCATCTGATTAAAAAATAAATAATCCCACAAAATAAGGGATGTCTGGTCCCTTAGTTAAAATGTAAAAAGTTCTATTTAAAATAAGGACAAACAGAACACACAGATTCACATGCTTTGTTGCACTTGAGAATTGTAATCCGAGAGAATCTTCAAGACCTAATTTTTCAGAAAATCTCTTAACTGTTAGAAATGCCCACCCAGTGCCATAGGATGTGATTCAAAACATACCATTTTGTCTTGGGAATGGCTATAGTCAAGAACTGTTATCTTGAGTTGTGTTTCAAAATTTGATGGATATTTATATGAGTGACTTGTCTTGGTATTATCACCTACATGTCATCGTCCACTGAGACCTTTCCTCATCTGCAGAGGCCAGCATACAGGTGAGCTGTTTGGTGCAATTCCACTGAAGTCAATGGTGGTGCTTTCGCCAATTAGGATGTGTTTATTTGATACTTACCTGATGAGATGCCTCTTTCTTTGAGATTGTCCATTTCTCATGCAAAAGGCAATTTTTTTCCCAAAGGTAATGATGAGAAGTTAGGTATAGGCATGAGCATCTGGTCAGAGATAAAGTCTGTAACATCTGATAGAGAAAAAAATTTGTCTCATATCCTGATCCTTTGCAAACATCAACGGATTTCAGTGACAAATATCAGGGAGAAACTTGGTGTCAAAATTGTTTTCCATCAATGCTTTTTTTCCATATCATAATGAAAGGATAATAAACTGCAATAATAAACTTCAGGGGCTTTGATAATATAGCCTGCAGGTTGCTAGTAAGGATAAGTGAACTGGCTCACTGCCTGGCCTGGCATTTGCTTCAATAACTCGATTTTGGCAGCTTTTCTCAATCTGAGATTACTGTCTCGCCTTTCCCACCTCCAATTTAACCTTTCAATAAATGTATGCCAGTGACAGACTAGATATTTGATGAAGAACTGAGCTAATATTTATTTCTTTTTATTATAGGACCATTCCCAGGTTACCCTTTTGTTACAACCTTCCCCAGAAGGTGAGGGTAACCCAGGTTCTTGTTAACAGATCCCTTGAGGCAAATTAGAGTGAAACAACACTGAATGATTGGTGTTTACGAATATATACATGTTGGGTTTATTTTAAAACAATTTGGTTGCAAAGGAAAGCGGTCATGTAGTAATTTTGTTTATTATTATCTCTAGTAATATGACAGTATAAAAGCATATAAATATCACTAATAAAATATATTAGGAAAAGAAAGAAAGAGAAAGAAGGATAGGATTAGAAAGATGTCACCACCTGTGGCTCCAGCGATGAGACTTCATTGTTGCAATTCAGATGTCTGTTGGTCAAAGTGATGGTCACTGTCTTGATCCATTGGGGCTGGGAGAAGCCCATGAACCTAGAGTTCAATGGGTTAATCCCTTCCTTTTTCTTACCCTTGGTGCAACACTCACATAGTTTTGTTATCCTTTGAGTAAGGTGTTATGATTTCTCAGTGTGAGCATGTACAAGTTTATATTATTCTCCAGAATCTGCCATCTCTCACTTAAATCCCTTTCTTTTCTGACCCTGATGTCTTATTACCAGTGATTCTACCTTGCTCATACTTTCCATTATTTACTCAGTATCTTTCCTGTTCTGTCCCATTTTTACATTTTTCTCCATCCTTCTGTCCCTGTTTCTGTCAATCCTTGTAACTAAACCTTTTCTGTCCTCCACATCCCTGTCCTCTCTCACTCTCCCAGAGGCCAGACATTGCAAGCAAGCTTGATGCTGTCCCTGTGATTCTGCAAGATATCTGAAGCTTGGCGATTTACATTTTGGATAAATTCAGCAGAGCTTTAGAGCTGGACCAGCAGCCGGGTAAATGTCATCAGCTGGGCATGCTGACTCAGAAAATGCTGTCAAGCCTCCAGCTTCAAAGGCTTTGCCCTGCTCCCTCAAAGAGGCTGAAATACTGCTCCAATGTTCACTGCTCATGCCTCAGTGCCTCACAGTGAGCAAAACAAGCTGCTTGCTACTGAAAACCCCGTGGGGCAATAAATGGAGCTCTCCAGGGTCCCCACGATGCTTGTATCATTGCCTTCTTTCAAGTTCAGTCACATCTGAGTTGCATTGTACATCCTGTTCAACACAAAAGTGCCATCGCTCCTTCCCCAGTTAGGCAAATACTTTTATTACCACATTACTCAAACCTCTCTTGCCTCCATGGCCTGACATGGTGAAAGACCTGTCTGCGGGAATGGTCCTGGCTGCTCCTGAACTCACGGCATAACTGATCTGGGCTTGGCTGCTTATGGATCTGGCTCATGTTTTAGGGTTTTCAATGCAACTCATCATGATGAAGAGCAGATATATGAAGGGAACAGAGCTTTAGAGATCCCAGCATACTGGAAGTGCCAAATAAAGGCTATTAACATCTGCACTAGAAAGAGAACAGTGTCTGTTGAGAAATGGTTTGAGATGGTAGTTCAGGTGAGACTGTAGTACAAAAAGAGATCACTGTAAGATGCTGGTTGCTCTGCACACTGTTACTTCTATGGCTTTGTAATGGTGATGTCATGCAAAGTGCTATGCAAACATGAAACAAAGCTTAGACCCTTCCTGGAAAAGGTAAACATTCAAATATTGTCCTTGCACAATGGAAATACAATACCATTTACTTCCAGGTTAAATACTCCTTTGAGGTCAGAATGCTTTATTGATAGCTGTATTGTTTACTTCTACCTTTACAGACTCCTGGATCAATGCTTTTATTTTCCAATGGATTTTTTTCTTTTTTAATTTGTTTTGAAATACTGACATCACTGCTCTGAGTAGTAGAAATAGAAGGCAAGATCAAGTTTTTTACCAAAAGTTCTCCTCCTCAGTCAGGCTCTGTCAGTGACAATAATGTTGGCAGTTCTCGCTTTGGAAAGCCAGAGGTATAATGTGATTTTAGGCTTTTCATACTTTGTGGGTTGAAGGTTTTTTTCTTTTCTTTTTTTTTTTTTTTTTCCCCTTTCCCTTTATTTTTTAGAAGAGAATCTAATTGAATTCCTATTTCCTTGACTGGGTTACTATCACCTATCTCATCATGAAAATCTCACAGCAAATAGAGAAGGCACAGGCTTCCATACCACAGCTTTGGCTTAGGTTCAGCATGTCCACACAGTCAACACTTCAGTTCAATTGATACACTTGTAGATGATGTTTTACTGCCCAACTTTGTTTTTCTGTCCTGCACATGCCGCCAGCCAAAAGATTCTATACTGCTCACAGCTCTGAGTTAGTGCATTCATATCTAACATGTAGACTGTGGTTTTGATACAATTTTCTCTCTTACTCTGAGTTCTCCATGGTGTTTTTAAAGACAAAGTAGTGCTCTGTCACACTGCCTTGTTGGGGTGGGTGGTACTAACCTTTTCTGCTAAAGGAAGAATGGGGTAGAGAAAAATGTACAAAACATCATGGCAAGGTGCAAATTTATGGAGCGCAGTAACTAATGTGGGTCACCCTACCTCAGGAATGGCCTGTCAAAGAGAAGAACTTCAGGGACAGCTAAAGAGAATGGAAAGATCAGCCTAAAGAAAACTGCCCATGTGGAAAGGGACTCGAAATAATTATTCCTGTTTACTGTAAAAATAAGACAGAGAGGAAGAGTACAAAAGAGTGGAAAAAATGAGTGGATACTGCCTGTAGACAGATTATCCTAGAATTCTAGATTTTTGAAACACTGTTCACTTAGTATTGGACTTAAACAGGCCATAGTAATTATCATATGGGCTCAGACAAACGTCTTGATAATAAAGTATGTTTTCTGACAACATGTTTTAAACCTAAATTAGTAAATTTTTATTAAAAACACAATTGGTTTTAATTAATGGAATAAATTGAGTACAATATGTTTCATATCTTTTCAGACTATTTAAAACATTTGTCTACAGCATTTTAATTTGGAAAGGAGAAAATAAGTTTCTACAGGCTTGCTCTGATTTTTTTTTTTCTTACCTATATAACAACCTATATGGCTCTCCTTGAGGCAGCAGGGGGAGAGTCGACCTTATGACTATCTTAATGGCAGACTTCTGGAAAGATATGGATTGACTAAGGATGAAGAATGGATTGTCTCTTCCTGAAACATATTCTGCACCTCTTTTGACTGCAACTTGTCAGTCAGAAGAGTCAAACATCTAGTTTTGTTTTTCAGAAATAGGGAACATTTGGTGAGATAAAAACAAGAATGTGGTAAACCTATTTCTTAGTGGGGAAGAAATTAAGGAATTCAAGAAAAAGTAAATTTTAGCAAAATGAAATTAAAAATGTAAATTTGAAGTTAAAAAACTATTACACATAGCAGATAATAATATTGGGCAAATAAACACAAAATTACCTTTTTTTTTAGAAAATCCTGATTTTTCTTAAAAACACTTATAATATGATATTATTTGAATTATATCTGTTCCTTTGTGAATGGTTAAACACCCAAACAGTAACTTTTATTGCTATTGGACTATTCATACAAATAATTGTATGTAAGTGGGAGTGAGAAAATTACAAAATTCTTCCTTTTCGATGTGAATAACTTTTTTTTTTTTTTGGGTTTGAAAGTCTCTCTCATGCTACAGTTCTCTCTTAACTGTCTCAAGGATTGGATAGCACTGGTACACTCAAGACAATACCTCCAGCAGCAGTCTAACTTGTTCCTCTGGTGAAAACTGTCAGCTCTGCATATCATTAAAATACCAGATATGTGTACTTGGTGATCATATTAGTATAAGCTCAAGTTTGTGGTCCATTCGAAGTTAATATAGTGGATCTTGAAGAGGAGTATATTTGCTACAAACACATACTGTACTTTTTCACCTGTACATGGAAGAAAAATGTCTGACAGTGTGATGGGGCAGACCTAGAACCAATGTTTTGATGTCTTTCTACTAAATCTGCCAGATTAGTACACTGTGAGCCCTAAACACTTTACACATAGAGGGCAAGTTGCCAGCACTCCTGATAACATTCATAACCTATATGGCTAACAGCAGTGGTTTAACTTAACGCATTATGGGGGGAAATGTAGCATTTTAAATCAGTTCCCTGGAAGTCACAAGTAACTTCTCTTGATCTCAGACCATGGATCACAGTTTAGATTAGTTATTTAGTTGTGAAAATAGTTACGCTGAGTGCCAGTGGTACATATTTTTTTGACAGAATGAGAACAACTCAGTAGTTATTTCTCAATATTCATTTAAACCAGCATTACCACCAACAGCGTGTTCATGTGCCCTGCTTCTGTATTATGTCACCACAACTAACTGCACAGCCTTGTATCAAGACATATTGAGAAACCAATCAACTAAAAATATGTCTCATTCTCCCCTGTTTAGTGATGGTTTTAGTTGAATCAGGCTCCCAACCCTGTTACTTTGCAAATGTTTTACCAGCACTATGTAGGGATCAGTGTAAGAGTAGCAATGAAGTAGTACTGGAACATGGTCATGGTTGCCAGGAAAGATGTGGACATTTTTTTTTGAGATTGAATAAAACTGTATCTTTAAAATCAGGCTTCTATTTCAGACACATGCAGAATTCTTTTTCCATGGACATCATTCAGTTTTCATTTAATTCACTGTTTTCCTCCAAAGTTGCTACCAGCGAACATTCCTACATTTGTTCTGAACAGAAAACACGAAAGAGAAAGAACAAAGATGCATGGTTTTTATAACACCTTAACACTACTGAATTTTTTTTTAATTACTCTTGCCTACATTTTTGCAGCTCTAATTAGTTCTGTAGAACGATGACAGATTGATTTACCTGAGTATAAGATTTTGTTGAATAGGTAAGTAATGCTTGTGATTAGAACTTTAAAAAAAGAAATAAAGTTCTTCTGTACTTTTTTTCACAGTTCTACTGGGATGGATAATAATACTTCACCAGTGAAAAACTATTCATTTTTGTTTCAGGGGAAAGAAAATTGACTGCCCATTACTGATACATTGAAATAATCACTTTCTATCAAAGAGGATATGCTGCTGTTGTAAAACATTGGTGATCTAGCTGTGTTTAAAAGCCATGTAAAAAAATATAGTTTTACACTCCTTTTGGCTACTTTGTCAACAATGTATGATACATGATGCAGTCCTCAGTTCCTGAAAAACTGACTAGACAACATGACCACTTTTAAGCACAGGTTATCAGTTAACCCATTAGATCACCCTCATTTCCATAATATTTTTCATCAAGTTTTCATCAAGGTTATAGTAATATAAATACTTTCATATATTAAGTGATTTGCTGAAAAAGCAGAGATAATAAAATGCTGTATTAAGTCTTCTGCAAAATTCCTGTTATTTCAGATTGGGATTTAAGCCAATAGATATAAAGTAGTTGTAGAATGTACAACGCTTCTCACTTTGGAATATAAGAATATATATACAGACATACACACGAGACCAGATTCACAGATTATGTGAAGAAACACAATTCCATTGAAATCAGTAATTTATAGCAGATGAGGTTCTAGCCATATGCTCACACATATGTATGTGTGCTCGCAACACACACACATATATGTACGTATGTGTGACCTAAAATCACATGGGCGAGTAACTTTGTAATTGCTTACATTTGCTCTCTTCTGCCAGCAAATTTTTCATTAGACTGGAAAAATGGAAAACCCTCATGTGCTTTAGACATTAATTATTTCTGGTTGTGAGACACACAGTGTTTCACATCATTCCTGGTTTTTAGTGTGCCCCTTGCTGAAATAGCAGCAAGATTATTTTTCTGAAAGTCATCAATAATACAAATAAAAGACTTGAGGAGAGGAGGAAAGATGGAAGATTAATTTCACTGAATTTGCCCATGGAGAATACATGCAGTTAATATCATGACTTTTAAAATGGTGTATGCTATTGAAAAATTGTTTATAAAGCCTTGGTATGTACCTGGTGCCTGGTATGTAAAATCCACAGAACCATTGTTTGAATAAAGGAAAGAGAACTTCACTTTGCAACAACTAGAAGGTGTCAGGGCAGAAGAGGGCTCCTTTTCCTGCACTAGCTGCCATTTCAAGGGAGAGAAGATACTGATGTGGATAAAACATCTGAACAACTTTACAAGGAAAGTAGCTAATACCAACTGCAAAACCCAATTAAAGGAAAAAAGCTATTCATAGAATTTCAGTAGCAATGGATTAAAACATGGAAGAGGTTGATATACAAATGATCACAGGAAGTATCTCAGAAAACAGAACCTCTCTCTTCCTCTTCTGTGTTCATACCCAAACTACTGTTTTTCCAGATAGTTGTTTCCATACTGGAAAGTTTTGTTTCCTTTTTTGTTTGTTTGTTTTTTGTTCATTTGCTTATGCATTATAAATATATCATGAATTATTCCCAAGTGGACAACAAGCCTAACTCTTTTCTCAGCTACGCCTTCATAAAACCAATATAATTCTGTCAAAACAAATTGATAGAATGGTATCATTAGTTTGCAGACTGTTAAAACAGCTTTGTTCCTGAAAAGGCAGGATACCTGTTTTATTTGAGCTTCCAATTATCTATATTAAGCCTCTAGGCTACTTGTTACTTCTCTTGTGATTGCTAATGCTTGTTGCTCTTTAGCACTGGTATTCTCTGTTGTAGGGTCTAGGGATAGCTTGTTCTGTCTCAGTCTTAAGTTCTAGTGAGATGCAATTAAATTTTGTACCTCCAGACCACAATAAGTGACATAGAAGGAGATGATTCATCAGCAGCAACTGCTTTAATGGATCTCTCCAGTGTCACAAATTACAATGTAAGCCTGAAAAGTACCACTGAAGAATGAACTGCAAAGTCTAAAGAAAAAGAAGGCATCCAAGTCAGTCAAATAGTGATCCTGGTTAGACCCAAAGTTTTTCCAATTCAGAAGAAACAGCTCTTTCTTTGTACTCCTGACTGGCCTACTACTACTACTACTGCTACTACATGCTATACCTTGGCTTTTTTGGTACTATTAGAGAATCACATAATGTGTAAGGGATGGAAGGGACCACTGGAAGTTGTCTGGTCCAACCTCCCTGCTCAAGCAGGGTCACCCTAGAGCACATGGCACAGGATTGGGTTGAGGCACTTCTTGAATATCTCCAGTGAGGGAGACTCCACAACCTCTCTGGGCAATCAATTTCAGCGCATGGTCACCCACACAGTGTCATGTTCCAGGAATGCTCAGCTCTTTCTTTAGCTGTCCTTTATGCATGTCTGATGGACTTATAAGACTTTTTCAACATCATAGCTTCCCATTGATTTTAATCTCCTTTTCCTTCTCCTCCCATCTTACTCTCATTTTACTCATGGTGTGCTTCAGGGTTAGTTTCATATCTTAACCATTTCCAGCAGCTCACCACCTTCTTGTTGAGATGCTCCTGGTTTAAAATTTAAGAACCACTGGGATGTGATGCCCGCTGACATAACTGGGGACTGAAATCCCAGAGAGGAGAGGCCAAATTTTATAGATATTTTCAAACATTTTTCTTCTAAAAGTATAAAGGAATAAGAAATAAGGCCTAAAGGAAATTTAGAGGATGAAGGATGTCAATGAGGTACTCCCTTATGATTGCAGAGGGCCAGAGAGAATTCAGATTTTGTTGGTCATGACAGTTCCCATTAGGCAACGCATATTAAAGTAGAGCCCTGTGTGTTTTGATTCCTCCCACAGGATGCATACTTCTGAGGAGGGTGTCATTTATGGGAAGGTAATATGTGGAAAAATGAAGATCAACCTAAGTAAAATGCATTTTTGAAATATGCCTCCTGTGAATAAAACTCTCTATGTTCAAAAGTATTCAGAAATCTTGAGAGAGTCTGCTGTAGTAAGGTTCAAAAAATATGTGTTCACGAAACAATTGCAGTGGTCCAGGCTTTGACTGTGGAAACTTTAAGTCATTTCACATATCTGTAGCTGCAGGTGAAAAGTACAAATAAGATTGGCTCTAGGTATTCATATATTCAGAGACAATCCTGAAGAGTTTTCAATCTAAGCACCAAAGAGTATATAATCACTTCTTGAACAGAAGTTCATACGAGTAGTACTTAGCAAGTTCAAATGAACAGCTAAGATTGTTAGAGAGAGAAAATGTCATTTTACCTTCTTTACAAATTGGTTAATGAGGTGCCATTGGATTAAGTAACTTCCCAAAGGTCACTTAAGTCTGTGGCAAAACAATGAACTGAAATGGGCTCTCCAAGGTGCACAGTCTGACAGTGTAACACTCTATTTCCTTTCCCACAGTATTTCCTTTATTTAATCTCTGCTGGCATTTGCTAAAATTTCCTTTTAAACTTAGAGAATATTTAAAAATCTCTTAAAATAGCCAAAACCTTAAATAGCCTTCCCAACTTGTTTTCCTGAATGCTTTCCTGTCCCTTGGGTTACCCTTGGGAAATCGTATTATAATCACCTTTAATTGTGTAGGCTCTATTCTCAGCAAAGAAAGTAGACCTTGACATCAGGAAACCTGAGGGGGAAATGTTTGAAAGGAAAGAAGACATTTCATATTGGAAAGATTTGCATGTGTTCAGCATTAGATAGAGAGCTTTAGAGAAGAAACACGAGTGTGAGTACTCAGGCTTTTCTGGGTTCCCCACTGGGGAGGTGATACTGCACTTGGTTAATATGTTATAAACACAAACTGACTAGCACTTGCTGAATTTACATTGCACATTAGAAGCTTGAGTTCCAGAGGGAATTCAGAATTCCTCCTCTTATGGAGCTGCTTCTCTCTGGGGAGATGTAACAAGCTACCACTGTAATCAGCAACAGCATGGAAACAAGCAGTTTCTGCAGTAGTAGAACGACACTTTGCTCCACTTCTTTAACCCGTGAGCTGCGGCTCTACTCTCCAATGCTCTGTGTACAGGACTGCTGACAGTAGATTGCAATTATTTCATATGAGATCTGTAAGAAAGATCTTGTGATAAAAGTCAAAACCTGCTCTCTACTATGCAGGTTATGCTTTTTAAGTGAAAACACAAAATGTTATTAATTTGTGTTATTTCTTCAATGTGAGATTCTAATGACAAAATTCTTTGGTATTTCTCTTTCTTACTGGTATCTTTGCTGATAAACTGAAGCTCCTGACATCTTTTTTAGAAAGGAGAGTATAATCCTGTTGTCCTATACCACATTCTACAGTTAAGGGGAAATTTTTTTTTTTTTTTTTTTTTTTTTTTTTTTTTTTTTTTTTTTTTTTTTTTTTTTACTTGAAGCTGTGAAAACCAGATTTAAAAAGAGGATACTGGAGTGGGAGTGTGAAAATTTACATCCCTAAATCCTATCCTGACAACTGCTGCTTGGCTGTTGGCTAACCCTCCCGATACTCCCTTTTCAGATGGTCCCTCTCTCATAGTTTCTATCAGCTGCTCAGCATCCCATCTGCTGTGCCCACTGGGATTTTGCTCTACAGGGTGTCTCAGTGATTACTGGTGAGCTCAGTGTTGGACACTCAGTCAAAACAGCAGAAGTTACGTGATGTGGCATCTAAAACCCAAGCCAAGGTTTTCTGGTAAATCTTTCCTCATGGCTACAAAAGGGTCAACAGCACAGAGCCTTCATCATACCTCACAGCAAAAATCTCACCCTACTCTAGCAAAGCCAGAAGGATTTTTGTGTCTAAGGTGAGTTTCATCCCTCATCTCTAATCTGCTGATTTGTAAGCTCCTTAAAATAGCTCAGCTGTCAAAGCCAACGTATAAACCCCTTGTCACTATACTAATGTAAATTATTACTTATCTAAAATTTTTAAAGGTGAAAATATATGGCATTGCAAAATGGCATTTGACAGCAAAGTGTGACTGCACTGAATGATGTGAGCTTTCAATCTGCTGTGCTTCTAGAAACAAATGGACTGCTTTTACACATCTTCAGTCTCCAGGTCTGTTTGTGGTTACTACAGTGACTTCTTTTTGTTGTGTACTACAGTACTGTAAGAGAAAAGGGCTCATCTGTCATGTGCCATAGATAATCGCAAAAACACCTTTACAGACAAGGTAGAAACCCCAGGGCTGTTTATATTCATGAAAACTTTCCCCCCCCACAAAGGTCACATTGAGTAAGATAAACCGTGTCATCAAATATGCAGCATACATTGCAACAGGGGTCTGGCATTGCAGGCTTAAGACTTTGTGAGTTGCGTCAAGGAGGACTGTTTTTGCCCTTAGCTTGATCATCAGTTTCAAATGGCCAAAGCTCTTGTAGTTCAAATGTAAGTGAGAACACAGCTTACAAATATGCTCATTCCTCATTACTGAAATGACAAAATGCATTTTCTCCTACCTGACTGTTTAATATCTGGTGAGCAGCTGATATACAGATGTCATGGTTATAATATGTATATAATAAAATAGACATAATAAAATAAAAGAGCTGCTTGACAGCAGTGCTGCAGAGGACTGTCTTACTGTGTTGCAGGCTGGAATATGTGCCTGACACAGAATCAGGTCACAGGTTGTATTTGTACCTGTGCCAATAAGGACAATATTTAAAACCCATACAGTAGCTATTTTTCCCCCAAATATTTTATTACTTAATTAGGGGAATGCCATTAGGAACTGTTGTATGTTTAGTATAAAGCACTTCTCAAAATCTATCAGTTTCACTTGAAAATAAGAAATAGGGAGGTCTAGATATTTGCAATACTCTCTTCTACATCCCATGTCCGGTTTTCCCTTAACCTTAGTGAGTTCTGGATTTGTTCGTTATTTAAAACTACTTTTTAAGGCTGCTTTCGTAAAAGTTCTCACAAGTACACATATTGATATTTGTTTAGTCTTATCACTGTAAACAACTTCACAGCTATCACAGAGGTCCTCTACTTCATTTTTACAGAGCTGAAATCCAAAATGCAAGTATTAATAAATTTTCTAATTAGAAAATTTTTTAAATTTTCTAATACTAAGAGCTAAAATTTGTTACAAAGAATTTAGTATGCATGTTTTGCCTCCTCACTTCTTTTATTTTACTAAATAACCTATGTGGAAAACAATTTGCTTATCCATTAAAAAAGAAAAGAAAACAACAACAACAAACCAAACCAAACAAAGAAGCAAAACAAAACAAAAAAAACCCACATAAAAACAACAACAACAACAAAAAACAAACAAACAAAAAAACCCACCAAAAAACCACACACACACAAAAAACCCAAAACACCAACCCTCTTCCATTCTGTTTTGGTTTCTGGGGTTCTGTTGTCATTCTATCCTAAAGTGCTGTTTCCTCACATTTGCATCTACCAGCCTTTTTAATGTGATATTCCATTTAAACTGCCTTTTAATTGTATGTGCTGCCTTGGCAGAACATGACTGATGTACTAGCGTTAATTAGGGCTCCAGTCAGCAGCCTATGCCAGCTGGAAACTGAGAAACAAGCGTAAATTATTCTGTCATCAATCAGCTCAAAAATGTTTGAATCACTAATTAGTTTGCAATTTGGGTGACAGTTTATCTGACGCAGGCGGTGTCAGAAACTTCAGATCTTAGATGAATAATTTGCCAGCAACAAGCACATATTCCCTGCTTTTAAATACATGAAGGTTTATCTGCATGTTGAAAGGTGGCTCAGCAGTCTTCATTAACTTCCAACTGGGACTATGTAAATCAGGAATCAGTGTGAGGCACTTCAGTCTGTGGTGGCTTAGCAGATGATATTTAGAAAAAGAAAGCCTCTTTTCTCTCTTTTTTTATTAATTATTCATAAACTGATAGACGAGAATGTTTGGGCTTTAACAGCTTAAAAAAATCACAATTGTTAAAAAAAAGAAGGCAATCACCCCCTTTTACATGAAAATTAGTTGTGCTGCATCTTGCTGTTTAACTGATTTAGTCTCCTCCACTGTCATGTGTCTGGAATGTTAAGCAGCAAGTGATTAGCCCTTGTCCTTTAAAGCAGGATCATTATTGGGGTTTTATTAAATGGCAGACTTGTGTTTCCATTTAAAGGATAAGGGAGGTCGGGGGCAGGGGAAACAAGAAATTGCTAACAGGAAGCAGAAAAGGTTAACAAAGTCTCATAAGGAGAAACTATTCAATATTTTAAATGCAGTTGAGAGGGTCTTAACATCTACGTTATTCTTATCTATAAGAGAGATAAATTTGATACATTGCAACCCATACAACTATTGTATGGCCCACAGACAAACCTGTAAAAACAACTGAGGGAGATAAGTATCACTGGGCAGAGAGACACCAACGTGTCTTCTAGCTATGCATCCATCCTTCTGGAGCTGAAAGATGTGTGGTTTATATGGAAAAGTGCAACTACAGGAACAGGGAGGGGAGCCATTACCTGACCTTGATGCCAAATACAAGAGGTAGGTGAGAAAAAGATTTTCAGGTTTTCTTTGACTGGCAGAAGGCATCGTTTCTGCATTCAGAGCCTTGACAAGGTGAGAGAAGCAGGGAAAATGACATTGTGTAATTATGATTAGCTGGTGCCACTCTGTAAGCACATCACAACAGCAGCATGGGAGTGCTGCTGCTTAATAAGTGTTAACAAAAGGATTTGAAGTAATGAATCAATGACAGTTTGGTGACAGTCCTTTTCCCTTCTGTCGCAAGTCCCTCTGCTCTCAAATTCTATTTCTTATAGCCAGGAAAAATCATTCCTTGATAAATCATATCCTAATACCTTACCCACATTGGTTTAAAACTTTACTGAACTTTGGCTACTTTGGTACATTTTTTCCCAATGTATTAAATAGACTTAAATAAAATAATTTTGTTTTCAGAAATTTCTAGAAAAAATTAGTTTGCTGCTTTAGGGGAGAATAAAAACAAAGTAACAAAATACAGTTTTTGTGTATGGCAAAAATTGTGATTTTTGTGACTGCTTTAATGAGCATTTTTAGAGCTTACATGCAAAAATTTTTTTATATTTAGCACAATATACACTCCACATGACACAGCAACATTTTTCAACTTTTTAATGAAAAGAAAAATGTTGGGCAGTTTACAATGTCCATATACAATTTCACATCACCAGAGATCAAGGCAGATTAGAGTGAAATAAAGTAGATGTGGTCTTTAAAAGTCCCCTGGCAGGGGAATCACACAAGGTTTCACACAATGCTGCATGTGGGCTGTGCCCTGTGAAATAATCAGCACTGGACTGAGGAGGCTACAGGACCATCAGGCCATTCAAAATAACCAGTCCTCTCTCCTGTTGAGGCCACCTCATCTCTTGTCCAGGCTAAGTACCTTCCCTGGGTGGTTCTTAAACGTGCTTCTTATTAGCTGGATGCCTA
This sequence comes from Oxyruncus cristatus, assembly GCA_013399855.1. Classification (NCBI taxonomy): domain Eukaryota; kingdom Metazoa; phylum Chordata; class Aves; order Passeriformes; family Cotingidae; genus Oxyruncus; species Oxyruncus cristatus. Next base: position 216,966 of record VXAY01003990.1, read on the forward strand.
AAGGGGAGTTTGAACTGGGTAATCCTGACTGCTGACTGCTCTACCTGCAATCATGATTGAGGGAGCTGCAAATACAAAAAGCTGTATGTAGCAATATGTAGCCTAGGAGATCCGGTTTTTGAGGTATCAGATCAAGTACTCAACACGAATGACACTTTTGACTTTAATCTCTCTGTCTCAACTCACTGTCAGTACAATGTTGGAAAAAGAGATTCCTGTTTGTCAAGCACTTCCATGAACTATATAAAAAGCACATGCAGAAATTAATGAGACTGGCTTTAGAGGAAAGTTTGAATAGTGGAAAATAAACAAAGCTTTGGACTGCACACTGCAGAACGAAGATAAAGCAAAATAGTGAATAGCTGCTTACTCTGCAGGCCCTCTTCTATCTTTACATTGAGTAAGGCTGTGGTTTGTGCAGGGGGAAAAAAAAGGAGCTACATGGGAATTTCTTTTGACACAAACTTTTCACTTGTTTCTTTGTTTTTTCAGAAAATATCAGTTGCTCAAAACTACAACTTTTTATGGAAACATGTTCATCTGAATGATGTTTTTGTCAAAAGAACTTTCATGGCCCAGAGAAGAATTTCTTGTCAAAAACTAAGCTGGAGAGCAATAAACCCACAGAGGTAGACCCACTCCAGAGTGGCCACCAGCTTGACTGTAAGACAACACTAAATGCAGTGCCACCACAGGAAAATTCACCTGACTTGTAAGACTAGATGATGGCTGGAGGTCATGCATCTGGCAACAGACCTCCTTCTTCTGCTTCACATACATTTCTTGTTGTGTCCTACTTATTACAGGCAGAACTGATGCTACCAGTGCACTTTCTTGGCACTTCCCATCTTGCTTTTCATATCCCAGAGGAGATCTGAGATGATTCTACCGCTGGAATTCTGTTTCTTCTCTTACTCTTTCTCCTCCTGCTTTAATTTCAAAAAGTCTAATCTTTGCTTCTAAATGGAATTTAAACCCAGCAGTAAAAAAAACACTACTGGACCCTAGAAATCTTTTTGACACTGTAATGCCAACGCACACAAGGTCAACAGTTGTGTTCACCTTAATTCTGTCATTTAGTCTCTTTTAATTGATTCTTCAACTTTAATACAGAAAGTACACATGCATATGCATATGCCTAATCTGTAAACACTGTCAGAGTGCAAAACTGCAAACTCCATGAGATGTCTAAGAAAAAAGAAATCACCAAATCAGTTTAAGCTAGTGCATATATTTATCTAGCCCAATATTGACAAAAGACTCCAAAAAAATCACTGTCCTATTCTACATACAGAATCCCCATTCTCAGCCCCCTATAAACTAAACAGATGTGGCAGGTGAATGATGAGAAGAAAAACTGTTTCTTCTTCATAAAGGAAAATGGCAGCTAACACTTAGAGAAAATGACTTGTATAAAGTTGCACTGGAAGCTTTTGACAGAATTTGCAGCTGAGCTAGCAGCTATATAGGGAATCCTAGTTTAAGGCTTTGAGCTCCTTTTCTCTTTATTTGCATGAGATGTAGATAACTTCTACATGATTGCATTGTATTTCTTTCTAGAAAGTAAAAGACCTTTTATATGCCAGAGTTCAGCTTCTCTGAGTTTAATTTATCCTAGGGAGGAATTATGTTTGTCCATGTTTAAGAACATCTTCAGATGAAGGACAGGTGTTTTGTCTTTAAATGCTACTCAGCTCTAGAAAAATAAGAACTGTGAGAGAGGTATTTTAATTTAAACTTTTTTTTTTGAATTTGTAAGCTGAAGTCAGAAAATCAAGAATTCTGCTGTTGTCAGAAGCTGATCTCAGAGAAGACATCCTACAATTAGAGGAAGTGTCTGAACACTAGCTCCATGTGGCTCAGCTGGAACAAATCAATTCCGAGATACTACTCTGTTACCTCAGGACTTGTTGCTGAACAAAACTATCGTGACTATCAAGGAACAGCAATTAGTTAAAATAATGAAAACATATTGTTTAATACTACACAGCTCAAGTTTCTGTAATGTCTTTTCCCAGTGCCTCCTCAGTAGTCCCTTCAAATACTATGAAGTGTTTTAGAACTGCTTTGATCTTCTTTTTGGGCTTGGGTTTGTTTGATTTTTTTCTATTCAATGCAATTATCCTTATCATATACTGATATTGTGAAGGAATGCAACCTTTACTGTTGTACATCAGCTGGCACGCTTTGTCACTGTTGAGGGAGAGGCACGCCAGGAAAAGGGTTAGAATTTGTTTTCATATTACTGGCACCTATGTGACTTGTGAAGAGAACATCTCAAACACCTTTTGAAACTATTGTTTCAGAATATGGTAAGGTCTATTTAAACTGACCATGTTCTAAATAAAATACAATACATGAACTTTTCTCTTCTAGTTTATTCTCTTGATTCCTGCCATTTCATACATTTTAATAGACAGAATCAATCAGGAAGAAAGACGAGAGTGAGGAAGTCCTTAATCTCAAGTGAACATCCGTAAAGGAAGTCTGTTCAGAGAGTATAATGTAAGCCCCACCCCAGAGAATGAGCCAAGATGGAAAATAATTTTTGGGGAAAGTCATACTAATACTCAGCGCATTGTTACCAGCAAAAGAGTAGTGAAGCCTGAAAAGAGGACATGGGTATGGAAGAGCTCTTGCCTAATTTTAGACATTCACAAAATCAGAGAATCAATTAGGTTTGAAAAGACCTCTGAGATCACCAAATACAACCTTTGAACAAACATCACCATGTGAACTAGGCATATCCCATCTTTCCTTAGACACCTTTAGGGATGGTGACTCCACCCCTTCCCTGATCAGCCTGTTCCAATGTTTAATCACCCTTTCTGTGAAGAAATGCCTCCAAATGTCCAACCTCAACATCCCCAGGTGTAGCTAGAGACTGTCCTCTTGTCCTGTCATTAGCTGCCTGGGAGAAGAGGCCAATCCCCCACCTTGCTACAACCTCCTGTCAGGCAGTTATAGGAAATGATAAGGTCACCCTTGAACCTCCTCCACTCCAGGCTAAACAATCCCAGCTCCCTCAGCCACTTCTCACTGGACTTGTGCTCCAGACCCTTCACCAGCTCAACTGCATTTCTCTGGATATGCTCTAGTACCTCAATGTCCTTCCTGAATTGAGAGGCCCAGAAGCAAACACAATACTTGACGTTCAGCTTCAAAAGTGCTGAGTACAGCACTTCCCTGGCCCTCTGGCCACACTACGTCTGATACAAGCCAGGATACCATTGGCCTTCAAGGCCACATGGACACACTGCTGGCTCTTGTTCAGTTGGGTGTAACCAACACCCACAGGTCCTTTTCCCCTGTGCCAGTTTCCAGCCACTCTTCCCCCAGCCTGTAGTGGCTGCATAGGATTGTTGTGGCCAAAGTGTGGGACCCAGCACTTGGTCTTGTTGAACCTCATACTCTTAGTCTCAGCCCATTTATCCAGCCTGTCCAGATCCCTCTGCAGAGCTTTCCTGCCCTCAACACTCTTGCCCAACTTACGGTCTGTGAATTTACCAAGAGGATGCTCAATCCCCTCAGACGGATCATCACTAAAGATATTGAACAGGAGTGGGCCCAACACTGATCCCTGGGGGACACCACTAGTGACCAGCTGCCAACTGGATGCAGCCCCGTTCACCACCACTCTCTGGGCCCGGCCCTCCAGCCAGTTCCTAACCCAGCTGAGAGTGCCCCTGTCCAAGCCATGGGCTGCAGCTTTTCTGTGACTACGCTGTAGGAGATGGGGTCGAAGGCTTTGCTGAAGACTGGGTAGACTAGTCCATGGCCTTCCCCTCATCCACTCTCTCTTCATAAAAGGAGATCAGGTTGGTCATGCAGGACCTGCCCTCCCTTCCTAAACCTGTGCTGGCTGTGTCTGATTTCTTGGTTGTCCTCTATGTGCCATGTGATGACACTCAAGATGATCTGCTCCATAAATAACCTTGCTGAACACTGACATCAGGCTGACAGGTCTGTAGTTCCCTTGACTCTTCTGGCCCCTCTTGTAGATGGGTGTTGCACTGGCCAGCATCCACTAACGTGGGACATCCCTGGTTAGCCAGGACTGATGATAAATAATGGAAAGCGGCTTAGTGAGCTCTTGCGCTAGCTCTATCAGCACCCTTGGATCCCATCCAGTCCCACAGAATTGTAGCTTACTTCCTCCTGGATTGCAGAGGGTCTGTTCTGCTCCCTGTCCCTGTCTACAAGCTCAGAGGGCTGATTGCCCTGAGGATAATGGGTCTGTCTGTTGAAGACTGAGGCAAAGAAGGCATTAAATACCCCAGCCTTTTTCTCGTCTTTGGTGACTATATTCCCTTCCTTGTCCATTAAAGAATGGAGGTTTTCCTTACATATCCTTGTATTTGTAAAAACTCTTTCTATTCTCTTTTACAGTAGTGACCAGATTAAGTTTTAACTGAACTTTGCTTTGTAGTTTTCTTTCTACATTACCTTATGACTCTCATACAATTCCTGAGTTGCCTGTCCCTTTTTTTACCCTGAGTTCTTGTGAAAGTTTCCTGCTCAGCCAGGCCAGTCTTCTCTGCCAGTTTGTCTGTCAGCACACAGGGACAGCTGCTCCTGCAACTTCAAGATTTCTCTCTTAAAGTGTGTCCAGCCTTCCTGTCTCCCTTAATTCTTAAGGGCTACTTCCCAAAGGGCTTTCCAAACCAGTATCCTGAACAGCACAAAGTCTGCCCTCCAGAAGCCCAAGGTTAAGGTTTCGTCGACCTCCTTCTTTACTTACCGAGTATTGAAAACTCTGCCATTTCACAGTCGCTCTGCCCAAGATGGCTCCAACCTCCACATCTCCCACCAGCCCTTCTCTGTTCGTAAACAAAAGGTCTAGTGGGGCACCACCCCTGGCAGGCTCGCTCACCAGCTGTGTCATCTTCCACACACTCCAGGAACCTCCTAGACAGCCTCTGCTGTGTTGAGCTGCCAGCAGACATGCAGCAGGTTAAAGTCTCCCACAAGGACAAGAGCTGGTGATCATGAAACATCAGCCAGTCACTTGTAGAATAATTCATAGAATCATGGAATCATAGAATCAGATGTGTTGGAAAGGACCTCTGAGATCATCAAGTCCAACCCTTGACTGCCACCACAGTTACTAGACTACGGCCCTAAGTGCCACATTCAGCCNTCATCCACCTCTTTATCCTGGTTGGGTGGTCTATAATGGACTCCCACCAGGATGTCTGCCTTGTTAGCCTTCCCCAATTGTTACCCATAGGCATTCACCCTTATCAGCACTATCGTTGAGCTCTAAACAGTCAAAACACTCCCTAATGTACAGAGCCATCCCACTCCCTCTCCTTCCTCACCTGTCCCTTCTGAAGAGCTTGTAGCCATCCATTGCAGCACTCCAGTCATGTGAGTCACCCCATATTTCCGTGATGGTGACTACATCATAGCTTTCCTGCTGCATGATGACTTCCAGCTCCTCCTGTTTGTTACCCATTCTCCTTAACTCTTTTCCTTGTTTTATATTTACCATCTCACTGTATTTCTAGGCTGTGGTTTTAAAAGTCTTGAGATGAATACTACATTTAAGCTAAAGAAAACGCAGCAAAAGGCTGCCAGAGGAAAAAAAATCCCAAACCTGCCCATGGAATAATTTATGATGGAAACTAAGAGAACGCTTTTAAGCAGAAAAGTCCTACACTGTGACTTCAACACAAATAACAACACCTTTAAGACAAAGTTTGGTCAGTCTACAATGATTTGATAAGTAGACAAAAACAAAATCCAAGACTTGACACAGTAGCTGAAATCAGCTTTTCCAGCACTTCTTCACTCATTTACCCTAACTAAATTATTCAGAAATGCAGCATGTATCTTTGGACTTGGTAATAAGAATATCCAAAGTATACTAAACAGAAAGAAAAAAAGCTGCAAATTTACACAGACATGAAAACTGATAAACTCTAAGAAACATTCCTGAAAAAAGACTAAATTAAAAATCATGAGGGAATTCAAGAGCTTTCATCCTGTACAATTAACAGTTGTCATATGAACTTGCCTCCCTTCATTAATACCAATTTGATGGCTGAAGCCTACCCAACCAACCTAGCTGCCCCTGCACACATACTGCCACAACCCAATAAAACTCAACCATTGTAAAGTGACAGCAGATGAATAAGCTTTCTCAGACTCTATAAATGTATAGACTTCAGACTCTTAAACAGGAGACAAAAGGAGGGGAAGCTGCCCCCCCAGACTTCTACATGACATTCACATACAAAAAGATAGTTGTGGATGATACATTCAAGGACATTAGAGTACTGCTGTTTTTTGGAGTGCTAAACCATACAGTTAACAGCTAGTGAAGGCTGCTTAGGCCTCATGATTTCCTCTGATCATTTTATAGTGTACTCTACTATAACTCCAAGCTATTAAAATCAAATCCACATGTGTTTTATTGTTCCATTATAGAGACAAAAAAATGGAAATCAGTAGGGTACTAGGCCAAAGGTGGTAATTTCTCTTTACAGTTAAGATTAACTAACGCTTTTTCTTATAAGGTCTTTCAGCTGCTCAGAACACTGCCAGATTTGTCTGACATTAAGTTTTATATAGCTGGTTGCAATACACTGAATTTTTGTTCAATATGAGGTCACCATAGGGGATCCTCAGCTGCACTGGGACCCTGAGAGCATAATTGTAAATATATTTAATTGTCGTAAGATGCAAACAAGAACAGAACAGAGTGTTCTCTACTGAAGCATCATGTAATTGTTAGGGAATACTAATCTCCTAAACTTAATTGAAAGGTCCTACCTTTCAGGACTAAATACTTCATAAATCTGTTTTCTGCAGCCATAACCCAAAAGCTTCTCCTGTGAAAGCATGTCAACAAATAAGACTACATGTCCTTACTATACCAGAAGATATTGTTACTGGAACTTCACCAAGTTTGAGTTCAATCAAGTTGAAATGAAGATAGGAGGTTTGCTGTGATAATAGCAAGGGTCTAAGCCATTTCATAAGTGCATGTGGAGCAAAATGACCAATGATGGGTCTGCAGGTGGACAGTAATGCAAGGCAAGTGGAGATTTATTGCAAAATAGAGCAATTATTTTGCAACAGCTTCTACATAGAGGGCAATTCCATTTATTTAGGGCACATAAGCTTACTTTATTACAGATATGACAATTTCACTGCATAGACAAGTTTCCTTATTCTTTGTAAAATCATCTTTAAATACCTTTTCTTAAGGTCTGCAGAGTACTTTATCATACCTCTGTTTCTGTTAAACATATTAGTTTCAGCGTCACTGCTTAATTGAATAGTGTGCATGATCCCAACAGTAAGTTCTTCTGTAATGCAAGAAGTAAACTTGACACAAATTTAAGATTTCTTGGTTAGTCCTCTGGGAAAAAAATTTCTAAGGTTTTCTTGCTTCTACTTTTAAAAGGAAAAGCACCCTCACTTCCAGTAAGTTCCTATAGTAAAGGAAAACCTCTACATTCCTTATGAATTTGGAGTTCATAAGGCAAGTATGAATTGAGTATGGCCTTGCTCTTACCTGAAAAGATTTCACTGCACAGAATGCTTGATGGAAGTACATCCCTACCTATTTAGAAATTATTCACATTCAACTCTATTAGCTCTTGAAGGAATGTATTCCATGGTTTCTACCCACATTTTCTTGGTGCATTTTACAGTTTCACTTTGGCGGGATTAAAGTATATGTGCAAAGCCCTACGTAGAGCAATTTTTAATTGGTCTAGGGTTTTTATGGGGATGATTAAGTCTTTGAAGTTGAACAAGAAAAATACCCATGATCTATTGATAAAAAATTAAATCTGTCAAATGGTGCTTTGGGCACAATAGAAATGTACTCTATTAAAAAAACAAACTTCCTCTCAGGTAGTATAGGGCACAGGTCTACCAGAAAAACAAAGAAAAGGAAAAATAAAGACATGTAATATGAGCTCTAATTCTCACAATCTTGAGGAATTGAAGTCTCTGCATGAGCTATGACAAACCATACAGGATTTGGAAAGATTAGGAAGCAACTGTAACTTATGATGTTTTTTAATAATCTTAGCCATAACATCACACAGAAGAAAAAGATGGGTAGGCAGACTAATAAAGGCAGATGAAGCTTAAAATGCAAATTTGTTTTAATACTTAATTTGTAATTTACTTGGTTTTTATATCAAGCACACCTAGAAATGACAGTATGTGCATCATCTTTGCCTATCTCTTGGTAAATGCTGAGAGTGGATTTAAAGCATAGGTGGTGCAATATCAAACTAAAAAGGGACTAAAACTAATTACATTTTTAATGGCTAACCCATGGCTTGCAGAAGTTTGCTAAACAAGATAACCAGATACGTTTCTTGGCAGCTTTTCTTTGTTGTGCCTCACCCTGGTAGAATGTACTCAGGAGATATCCCACCTATCTGAAAGGGCAGAGAAAGCCATCTGCATCTCTTGGTAGCAAACCTTCATCACAGAGCAATGTTAATGGGCTCTGATGGAGCTGTTAACAAAAGAACTAGTCATGCTGTAGTTGTGAGCCCATGTAAACCTTTCCTGTGTGTAGTGTAAAAAGAACGAAGAAGAGGAATACTTCAGTTCTTTTGGTGAAAGTAACCTTCTTTTTAGATCTTAAAATCAAAATAAAATGTCTATAATTAAATGTTCCTAACATTAAAAACTAAGAGTATCTAATTTCAGTTTCACTGTTCTTGGAAGCAGCTGCTCTTTTATAAGTCATAAAAATGTGTTTCAATTCTGCAACTCTATTAAATACATACATGTTGACAGGTCAGGTAGTGCTTTGGTGTATTCATTTCCTATACATAATTTCAGGAAAGCAATCTTTTCCCACAGGCTGGAAGTAGGTATTACAACTACCTGTACAAATAGGTCTGTGTGAGTTTTCTTCATACTGTGGGAGAAAGTCCAGTGGCACAGTCCTTGTTTCTCACTGTATGATTTCCTATACTTTCAGTTACCATATGTTATCCTAAGCAGTTCCCTGCAAGGCAGCTTTGAAATAGAACCGTAAATAGTAAATAGCTAAAAAACAAGTCAAGCCAATCATGTAACAGCTGAATACAGAAGCATTTACTTAAAATGATGAAGATATGACTCTTTCACAATGAACTGGAAATGCCTGTAAAATGCAGGATTTCAGAGTACTTTAAAAGTAGTTTGTCTACATAACCACACAAATATCAGGGTTATGAGAGGTTTACCAATAATTTCACAGTAACAGAAGTTGCCGAGTCCAATAATTAATAACAAGAACATTTCTGCTTTTGTTGCCATATCACTCAACTCACAAACCATAAAAAGCATGTCAGAACTTGGGTCTTTCTGTGCATCTGTGAAACCAAAGTACCAAAGAAGAGCAGCAGCATTTTATCAAAATATTCAGGCCACTTTCTTATCTGTCTTTGCCCTACTGGAAACACATATCATGGTGTAAGTTACACAACAACTACTGGTTAGAGTGAACATTTGAATACTAGTCACACTGAGCGTGCAGAGCATTCTATACTACAAAGACACTACTTATACCATCAGCTAACCTACAATACAGGTTTGGTACAAAGATATTTCCAAGGATAAGTGCAAGTTTTCCTTATTTTTCTCAGTGAGTGCTCAAAAACATACTAGAAAGCAGTATACTTCAGTTTTAGACATAGCGTAAAAACCAGACTAGTGGTCAAATATGTCAAAGGTTTTACTTTCCCAGTACTTTTGACTATTTATATGGGCTGTCTTCAAATGCTATCAAAATCCAATGTTAAGCTTTTGACATTAAAGAGCAGAAAGTACTGAATACTCTGTGATTAGCATCACAAGAAAGCAATTTGTAAATGAACCAGTATAGAGACTGCAGCTGCAGGGAACGTACAGGTCAACAGCATCTAAGACACCTACTAGTTCAACTAGAAATCATAGCAACTGTTCTCAATATGCACAGTCTAGACCCTGAAAATAAAGCATATTAGCAAGGAAAACCACGTGCTACAAAAAGGTCAAACTCACAGATGTGCTTATAAGCATCTCCATCTAAGAAAAGGAGCACCCTCAATCTAAGAAAAGAAAAAATGCAGACTGAAACATATTGCCTTGCTCCAAATGCTCTGCATTTCTGAAGTTGCACACAACTAACTAGCCAAAATCAGCTGACATAATGGAGCAGCTTCTTGACAAGTTTGGCTTGTCAAGCGTCACCACAGAAAATGTCCCAGCTGACTGGAAGCTGGTGAACTATTTTCAAGAAGGGCAAGAAGGCGGACCACAAAAGCTAGGGGCCTGTCAGTCTCACTTCAGTGCCTGGTAAAGTTATGAAGAAGATTATTCTGGGAGGTATTGGAAAACACCTGAGAGACACACAGCCATTGGCCACAGTCAGTATACGGCCTCATGACAGGAAAGTCCTGCTTATCCAACCTGCTTTCCTTTTATGACAAGGTCACCCACCTAGTTGATCAAGGGAAGCCAGTTGATGTAATCTTTTTGAATTTCAGTAAAGCTTTCAATACTGTCTCTCACAGGATCCTGATGGACAAAATGCCCAGCACACAGCTGGATAAACACATCATGTGGTGGGTGAGCAATTGGCTCATGGGTCAAGAACAGAGGGTGATAGTGAATGGGGTGACATGAGCCTGGTGACCTGTCACTAGTGGGGTTCCACAGGGCTCCNCCTGTTCCACAGGGCTCCATCTTGGGCCCTGTGCTCTTCAACATCATCCAATGACTTGGATGCAGGACTGGAAGGGATATTAAGCAAGTTTGCAGACAAAAGAAAACTGGGAGGAGGTGTTGAATCCCTTGAAAGCAGGGAGGCCCTGAAGAGAGACCTCAACAAATTAGAGGACTGGGCAATCACCAGCCAGATGGAGTTCAACAAGGGAAAGTGTTGGATTCTGCACCTGGCATGTGGCAACCCTGGATGTTCGTTCAGACTGAGGAATGAGATGCTGGAAAGCAATCCACAGAAAGGGATTGTGGG
>VXAY01003990.1:228079-276365 GCA_013399855.1 Oxyruncus cristatus
GGAGGGCAACAGAGATGGTGAAGGGCCTTGATGGGAAGCTGTATGAGGAGCGGCTGAGGTCACTTGGTGTGTTCAGCCTGAAAAAGAGGAGACTGAGGGGAGACTTCATTGGAGTCTTCAGCTTCTTCATGAGGGGAAGAGGAGGGGCAGACACTGATCTCTTCTCTGTGCTGACCAGTGACAGGACCCAAGGAAATCGCCTGAAGTTGTGTCAGGAGAGGTTTACATTGGACATTACAAAAAGGTTCTTCAGCCAGAGAGTGGTTGGGCACTGGAACAGGTTCCCCCAGAAAGTGATCACCGCACCAAGCCTGACAGAATTCAAGAAGCGTTTGCATGATACTCAGGTACAGTGTGACTCTTGGGAGTGGTTCTGTGCAGGGCCAGGCGTTGGACTTGATGATCCTTGTGGGTTCCTTCCAACTCCGCATATTCTGTGATTCTTCTGGAAGAGCTTAACAAGCTGCCCACACTGCCACCTTACAGCAGTTGCACAGTTCCATGACCCGAGCTAGCCTTTCAGATGTACAACAGGCCTTTTTAACCATGGCCATCTTATTAGGAGCCAGTACCACAGCTCAGTCAAACAGCTGAAATATACTGCTAAAGCCACATTACAGAAATAACTGAGTTGGAGGCAAAATGTGCCACCAGAAATGGGCTCCAGCCAAGGAAGTCAGAGGCACAAATGTGTCCTACACATCTGAGTCACAGGACAGAGCATACACAGCGCATGGAGAATGCACAACCTTCCCACTGAACACTCCAGCCACCGCTGCAGCAGTACCAGCACCATGTAAGCACCTCCACTGCTGGATTTCCAAAGCAGAGTTGAAAAGCCAGAACACAGGTTACTTGGAGTGATTTCCCCTATGGTTTCACCTTATTCAGGGGGCAGGGCAGAGACTTCAGATGCTAATCAACCAGGCCAGTGCAGGGTTTTGTTTCTTGGATCTAGGAGCACATTTGCATAATACCCCTTAAATTCTATCTGGACAGTGGTTCTCAATGAACTCCATTATAGCAGTAATACCAGTAATTCCTCAGTCTGCAAAAGCAATATGTTTTATAAACTCCTGGGAGTTCGAAGAGAAAGGGGTGAAAGAAATGCCACAATGTGAAGCACAAAGCAGCAAAGGCACTTTTCCACCCAGTGCACCACTACAACGTGCAAATGAAAGCAAGCACCATTGCAATTCAAACCCACCCACTGTACAGAGACACCTGTACTTCACTCAAAGTCACTTCCAGAAATAAACACCTTAATCAAGCTGGGCTAAACTCTGACCAATTTAGCACGGTTACACAGTAACTCTGGACCAGGAACATCCTGCAATCCACGGAGCTACTCCTAATTTACATCAGTAGTTCCCACAATATGCAGAACATTTATGTTCAGATCTGACCTGAGTACTTTTTTCCCTGGTATTTTTCTCCCTCCTTCATGAATTCTGAACACCATTGGAAGTGTTTTGCTCTGGCTACTGAAGCAGAGGCATGGGTCGTGCCAACGGTTATTTCAGGGTCTGAGAGGTATGCAGACACTCTTCTGCAACTGATAAAATTCGTAAACAATTGCTGACTGTTTTCCTCTAATAGTAAAAGGCTAGAGATAACACTATCTTGCTTGCTGGTGCACAGGCTGCTGTTTCATTGCATTTCTCCTAGCTCAGGTCTATTTTATCACTGCCTCCATAACAACACTCCTGTTGCTGTCAAAGCAGGTATACCTATGACTCTGCAAAACAGCTGTCCTCTTATCTCAGTGCCAGACACGAATGAGGCAGGAAAAAGATGGGAGGAAGACAGAGGAGGAGTTGCTGTGAATTTGCCACAGTCAAGGGGAAGTTCAGCTAATAGTCTGCTTGGAGTTGCAGACGAATTATTTGTACCCAAAGCAAGTGGAAAAATACTGTTCCTTGCTTGGTAACCACCCGTTTTCAGCACCACATGTGCTTAAGCTGCAAACCTCTGTAAAAAGTTTACCCAAACTCAGCTTGCTCTGGCGTTCTTCCAGGTAAAGGTCAATCCTCTTAGCCTGCTGGTGTAACTAATTTCAGCTAATTACTTTCAACCCATACCAATCCAAAGGAGACAAAAGCGAAGTCATTAAAGTAATGGCTTTTAGCACTACTGCCATCACATGTAGGTCCTGTGCTAGGAAAAAATAAACAGCACCTGAGGCACGCTTTGGGAATGGAGCCCGAATTTTAAAGAACGTGCAACCTTAGCTTTTTACCCAGCCTAATGAAGCTAGGTATGGATATGACTCATGATCAATCCACGTAATGCCATCATGAAAAACTCAGCATCCCAATACTCTCAACCAGCAAGAAAGAATTCTGTATTATGATGTGCAATCCTAAGTTATTACAATTTATGCACAGTAATACCACTTCTGGTTGAAAATATTTTAGGTAAATAAAAGTGCATGTTACAATGAGACATAACAAGGATCTGATATTTGACATTTCTGTGCACCAGCACAAGAAATCAAATGCCATGATTTAAAGAGATTGCTATGGATAGTAATATATTCCACAGAGAATGTTGCCAACAAGTGCTCTTTATACAGAGGCTCTTTGTCACAGTCAAGATGACTCACTATGTTATATACTACTGCTTAGTATATAGCTATGCAAAAAAAATCCCAAAAAACAACCCAAACTAAAAAGCCAAAACTATACTGTTCTCACCATTACTTTCATTTGTCTAATTTTCCTCATATGATTAATTTATTTATAGGAAACTCTCCAGAAAGATATTCCTAAAGCTTTTCTAATCTATTTTACATTACTGCAATCATCCTACTCCCTCTGTCATTGTTTTCATTTTAAGTCAGAAGGGATGTCTTCCAGCTCTTCCTTAAAATCAACACAAAACAGGGATCTCATTTCTGTATGTACATGCATGTGAGTCTCACAGGAAAGAAGACATATGCAATGCTATGGACTACAAACCATTTTATTTTACTTATTCTTTTAAAACTATGTATAAAAAGATAGAGAACAGATTTTTTTTTTTCTCAAAGTGTGCTATGTAATAAAACAGTTTTAGTATGTAGGTTTCATTTAATTTCCATGAACAAAGCTGATAATCACATCAAACAAACTACAGAAGCCTCCATCAGCATAACAGGAAGACATTTTTCTCACCAATAAAAACCTTGTTACATGATATGCAAATTTCTCACTGGTAATTTGGATTATTTAAACAAAATCTTGTGTTTACAGTGTATGAAAACACGTGCATATGGTTAACTTCTCTATATTTACCTAATCTACAAGAGAAAAGCTACAAAACTGTGCACAAACCATATTGTTAACACCAGAACAGGGATATGAATACTCTCAACTACTAGGAACTAAAGTATGAGATCGNGGATATGAATACTCTCAACTACTAGGAACTAAAGTATGTAATGTAAAAGCTTCATGTCACATAAAAAATAAATTTTGTTTTCCTTAAGGATATGTCAGTTCAAAGAAAAATAGGAGTCAAATCAAATCAAATTTACATGGGGAAAAGATAAAAATTTAAAGTGCCTGCAGTTATTTTGTATGTTGTTAATTTAACTTTATTTTGTGACACCAATAATTATTAAGGATTGTAATTATTAGAAACAGCTTATGAAGTAGCATTCAAACTGCACATGAACGAGACTTTAAAAACTCATAGAAATTTTTGCCAAATTCAAGGAAGAATGCATACATAGCATGTCCTTCCTGAAAGGAAGGTACTCAGCACTTCTAAGAACACAGACCACACTGAACAGAGCAAGTCGTCTTAGTTTTGAAATACGTTTTTCCTAAACCTTCTTTGCCCCTTCCTAGCATATGTAATTTGGAAAAGTTACATGGCACTGTACTTCAGCTTCTGAACTCCAAAACTCAGTATGACTTTGATTTCTCTCATTGACATGATTCTATTGTTACAATTTCCATACCATCACCTTAACAGCGAAACAAGCTGAGACGGCAAAGCAGTAAAGGCGTGCAATCTGTAATCAGCTTGTAAGAGCTAAGTGTTGTCACAGATTAAAGTCCTGAACAGAATTTTATAGTGTAGTAGAAACTATTATATTATACTTAAAATACAGGACTTGAATTTTCATAAATTTTTAAACCTCCTCAACAAAATGTCAAGTATTTCTCTCAGTTTTTAGAAATTAAACTGAAACTAGACAAACGTGAATGTTGGATCCACATATCACTTCAAATTGTAACTAGCAGCTCCTTTAACTGAAAATGTCACAATTACTCTCCCTCTCCATAAATGATAAGCCTCAAACTTTCAGTTGAAGTGTGACCTTTTCAGTTTTCTTCCTACATTCATTTTCAATAACGACACAAAAAACAGAAGTTCCATACATTAAACTTTCTCTAACAATTTCATTAGAACTGGAAAACAATCCTGGTTCAAATATACAGTTAAGAATTTAATTATGAAATTCTATGAAGACAAAAGGCTTGTTCTTACCTTGGTAGGAAGACACTTTCCACTACATAGAAGTCTTGCATAAGAACATCTCTGTCTGGTTTTGATGTAAGGTTTCCTACCATGTACCCTATTCCCAGCTGGATAGCACCTTTAATAGCTGAGGATGCAGTCTGTGCAGAAAATAAGAATTCAAGCATGAGTTTGCTAAAACCAGATTTCTGTTTTTTATCAGTAATATTATATGCTAAACTCTTTAATCATTTGCATAATAACATTATGTCATCTTTACCTCCTAGACCTCAGTGAGATGACTGATTTTCAATTAAAAATTTAAAATAATCACTATACTATAGCAAAATCTACAAAAATCAATTTTCTGGTTGTACAAACTGAAACTTTTCAAATTGTCCAAGTAATTTCCACATTGGTTCTAACTCGGCATAGAATCATAGAATACCAGGTTGGAAGGGACCTCAAGAATCATCTGGTTCAACCTTTCTTGTCAAAAGCAGTCTAAACAAGACAGCCCAGCATCCTGTCAAACCAAATCTAAAAAATGCTCACATTGGAGAATTCATCACTTCTGGGGAGATAATTCTATTGGCTGATTGTTCTCACTGTGAAATATTTCCACTTGTGTTTAACTGGAATGTGCCCAGGACTAACTTTAACCCATTATCCAACATATTTTCTAAGTGACTCCTTGTAAGAATAGTCTCCATCTTCTTTATAGTCACCCTTTAAATACTAGGACATGGGTGGGAAGTATTCCCCTCAGCCTTCTTTCCTCAAGGCTGAACAAATCCAGCTCTGTAATAGCTCAAACCCCACCTTCGCCCTCACTGACACTGGGCCTGAGTTTGCATCAACCTGGATTTTTGTTCCCAAGGTCTGGGGCCCAAAAGTGCTGATGATAACAGATGTGAAGGAAGTGTTGAGAACCTCTGCCTTTTCAGCATTGTTGGTGACTAATTCAACTCTCGCATTAAAGGGAAGGACAATATTTTCCTTCTGGTTTTTATTGTTGTTTATGTTGTTTGTTGTTTATATACCCAAAGAACCCTTTCTTGTGGTTTCTGACATCTCTTGCCAATTCCAATTTGAGCTGAGTCTTTGCTTTTCTAACTGCATCTCTGCATGCCCTGGCAACTCCCTTGCAGTTCTCAACAAGTATTTGTCCCATTTTCCATCTCTGGTATGCTTCTATTTTGGTTTTCAACAGACTCGGAAGGTTACAATTAAGGCAAGAGGATCTCTTTCTCCACCTACTTCCCTTCCTTTTATAGAGAATGAACAGGTTTTATGCTTCCAGCAGAGTGGTCTTGGAAAATTCCCAGCACTCCCTAGCTCAATGGAAGCCCAGATAAGCTCTGAGTAAGTTGAACTTTGCTCTTCCAGAATCTAAAAACTTTGCCTTGTACTAACCTTCAGCGTGCACAGCCAGATCCCAAACTTCACAATACAGGGATTACTGCAGCAAAAAGCATCACTAACTGAGATATTACAAAGCGGATTTCCTTGGTTTGGGAGTAGCAAGTCCAATAGCCCCTCATTCCTGGTTTGCACATCTACTGTTTGTCTGAGGAAACAGTCCTCTGTGCATTCCAGGAACTTGCTGGCTGATGTAATCTGCTGTATTGTTCCACCAACAAATGTCTGGATAGTTGAAATCACCCGTAAGACCCAGGACCTGTAATCTGAAAGTTGCTTGACCCTGTTTAGGTGCTTCTTTGCCCTTACTATCTTGGGTTGGAGGTCAGTAGCAGATGCCTAATCTAAGATACCTCTTGGAGATGTACCTTCTCATCTTGACCCAGAGGCATTTGATAGGGCTTCCATAGTCACAGCATTTAACTTTGGTATGTTCATGATTCTATATAACACAGAGCACAACTCCTTCTCCTCAACTATCCTGCCTGTCTTTACAAAACAATCTATAGCCTTCCTTCGTGATCCTCTTAAGACATTTTCAATTTAACTGGACATTGGAATTGCTTCAGAAGTTAGAAATAGCGTGCATTATGTCCTGGAAAAAAACAGTCACACATTCCAGGTGACTGTAGATGCATGCCAAGGCGTTACAAAGCAAGCTTTTGGCTTAAACGCTGATTACAGATACAAATGTATTTATTACATTCTGCCTAACAGTCAACGCAAGAGGTGCATTGACTGGGTGGAATGCAGAGAAAAATCAAAGTGATGAGGAAAGAGAAATATCTCTATAAAAATCTACCTGCATAAAGTGGAATGACTAAATTCAACAGCCAGCGTTTGCAGGACAGAGAAAGGTTCAAAAGGTCAGCACCAAATTGTGATACTATACATGTGTAAGCTGAGACCATTTCTGAAACTTTCTCATGCTGAATAGACAGTCTTGCTGGATGAATTAAAAAAAATGGCAGAACTGAGTCAAAATCAGAAACTGGTCAAGAAAGGAATTCTTAAGAAAAAAAATGAAGGAGTGAATAAAGAAAACCACTGGGAAGGGAAAGAAGGCTATCAGGGAGTATCTTCCCTTCCATGATGTATTTTCACCAGTCTGAAGACAACATATTTGGTGCCTGTTTTTAGGTTTTACCTCCCACCCACCAAACCAGCAAGAGATTAACAGTGGAAGCAAAGAACACCGGAAGTTTCATGATCAGAACCACTTCAGCACTTGAACAAAACCATTTCAGGAATGGGAATTACATAAGAAATGGTTCAAGTACACAAAGCTACTCCTGTTACAGCTTTTGGAACAGCAAATACTAGAGTGACTGCTTGTTTTTAGAAAAGAAAAGACAGAGATGTGCATCTCCTAAATAATTAAGACTGCACACCAAGCAGAACTTATACTTGCATAACAGCTCAGAACAGGCAACTTGGTGGGAACAAACAACACCCCATTCTAAAAGTGTTACTTTGACTACTAAAACAATTTGGCTTTGTGTCATAAGAAGAGTCACATTTTTCTTTCCTTGAAAGGCTTCTATTCATGAATGATTAATGCACAACAAAAGCCTTAATTATGTAACTTTGATCAAACCAATACACATACAAATAGTTTCTGCTTCATAGCTGGATGCCTATCTTGTTCACTGCCATAGCAAGTGACTATGTCTGAAAGAACAGCAGATAGTAAAGTACAAAAGAGGGCATGCCATTCCAAATAAACCCTAACAAAACCCATGGAACTTCAAAACAACCCCAAGACAGGTAACCTGGCAATGTGATTTCAAAAGGAAAACTCTGGATCACCTTTCAAGATCATAAAAAATATCTGCAGCTTTTTTTTTTTTTTTCCAAATTTAAAAGAAAACCTACAGACCTACAGTCTCTGGAAGGCAGAACGTAAGGCCTTCTACTAGTATGACGCAGACTCTACCTCCAAGGTTACTGTCTTGTTTATTTCCACTCCCATTCAAGAGTGCCATTAGTAATTATCCATCATTTCTACAGCAATCACAGCAGTCGGTTTAACAGAAAAGCAATGTTATGAAATCATTCAGGATACTTTAACAATTGCTTGAAAACAAATTGATGGCAGTTACAGCATGCTGAAGGCAATCGTCAGTCACTGTTATATGATTAAATATACTGTGAATTGCAATTCTTGCAACCATGCAAACTGAGAAATTGCCTATTCCCTGTACTACTGTCCCAGAATGCCAATATTTCAAAGTAGGTAAGGACATCTCTCTTCCATCTTAAATGGGAACAGATCAGCCAAGGTAAAAGAGCTGCATTTCAGGAAGAGATGTACTGGGGACAAAGTCTCCAGAAGTTCCACAGTTTATGGAGAATTGAAACAAAAAAGGCTTGGCACAGTTTTATCCTTGCATAAAAAAGCTTAAACTGTCCTCATTATGATAAAACACACCTTTGTCTATTTTTGTCAAAAGTAACTATATTTTCTCTATATTTGTCATACAGCTTTGCTAAAAAAGCCTGTAGGAATGAAAAATTACATGCAGACACATAAAGCATAACAATAAGTTACAGGATGAAACAGTATATGATATAGAACACGGACAGTTAGGTATATGGACTATTTGCATCACTGATAGATATTCTAGCACTAGATGCATTGTTCTCTTGAACTACTGTTACCTGCAGATGGGTCTTCCACTTACTCTACATCACTCTAAGCTGAAATCCTTTTTTGGAATAGAAAAATAAATGAGAACATAAATCCTTTCAAATCCTATAGTAAGTTTGCAGATGATCCCACAAATGTATTAAGTAGGATTTCAACACTGCTTTTCCTACAAATAATTGCTTTCAGGGGAACCCTGATTTGTTATTTTCGTAAAAGAAATGTGTTAATCAGACACACATAATGTATGTAAAGGCAGTTCACATTCTGATAACAAAAAAAAAATCCACTATCTGAAGCTATTTAACAACTATGCAAGTTAGGGACAAGGCTGCTGAAAGGATTGAAAAAGTCTGTCCTTTAAAGGAAATCAGAAAAAATCCAGGGATGGCAAAAATATAGATACTATATTTTCAGAAAGTATATTATACATTGCTCAATAAATATTTCCACTAGAGTGTGAAGGTTGTAAATGGCTGGCAAACCTAACTAACCATTAACGTGTCAGTACAGTCACCAAGTACACAGTACACAAAGACTTCAGATATGGTAAATACATTTATTCCTTTAATTCCATTTTTTTTATTATTCCTTTTATTCCTTTAAACAGGTTTCCTTATACTTTCTCCGTATTTGTATGGGACTATTAATGACATAAAACAAATCATTTAAGAAACAATGAGCAGAGAGGAGCTGAGCAGGACTAAGGCCTCATTTAATTTAACAGAAGTTCCCGTCTACTCTCATTCACAAAGTTATCTTTTCATTCCCTCTCAACCGTTCTTTGCTAAGTCTTTATACATTTCCCACAACATGCTCATGAAATATAACTAACATTCTTGGCTTCTTTAAAAGCAGACATCCTAGGGATTCCCTTTAGGACTGCATGAATGTAAATTTGGTCCTTGTTTATGTGTTTTCCCTTTTTATAATTCATTTTATTGCAGCTAAATTTCACCTGTGAACTTTCTGGAGCAAAGATTTTTCCAGAAGACATCTGGTTTAATGCAGGTGCTATAAAACAATGAAAAGAAATTAATTCTGCCTCAGCAACTCTACCTCATTATCACTGCAGAAGACAAGATGATGATTCCTGTCTTTCACCCTCTTTACTACTGTCATTCAAACAGGTTTTAAAATCTGCCAGTGAAATGGCAGGAACACCTAGCTACCATAGTTTGGTGTGAGAGATGGGGGGAAACAAACATCTGAACAGAAGCCACCACTAATAAACACTGCTTTGCAACCATGCTTCCCACAAAGTAGCTGCCATTAGTTCATTCCTCTGTACTGCTGTATATGGAGAAGCCTGCTCTCATCTCCCTCATCATCCCAGTCTGCCCCTTGGTGGGACAATGAACTGGATTGGTATAGAATAGCTGCCTGCCTTCAGGCAGCATTCTCAGTGAAATAAAAAAAGATTAGATAGATAGATAGATTAGATAGATTAGATAGATTAGATAGATAGATAGATTAGATAGATAGATAGATAGATAGATAGATAGATAGATAGATAGATAGATAGATAGATAGATAGATAGATAGATAGATAGATAGATAGATAGATAGATAAAAAGAAATCCACAGGGTCTCACTTGATCAAAACTTGATCAAAATTATTCAAGCCACATGGGTTATTCCCGATGTCAATTTTCTAATACAAGTACACATTTGTTCTTCAGTTATAATAGCTACCGTGAGTACCAGGAATCCACCTACACTATCACTTCCATGCAAGCACAGTTTATCTTCTCCAAACTTCTGAAAAGATACTAACCTCCCATAAAGTTCGTAAACTCTTAAGCCAAACCATCTGACGAGAATGCCTGTTGAAAAACAGTATGACTTCTTCAAGCAACATTTAAAAAGAGCTGTCTTAGAATATTAGGAAGTTGTAATTAGTTATTGCCTAGTCCACTGCTTCTGCAGTAGAGCTGTCTTGCCTTTGAGTGCCTGCTGTGCTTACAGTCCCATTGATACACTTCTTGCTTCTGCTAAAGCTTCTGGAAGCAGCTACCCCACCTCAGCATGCTGTCTGCAGCTGCCACATAATAAATCACAAACAGGGACATTATAAAAACAGAGCTACCAGAAAATCCCACTAAATAAACTGATCTTACTGTTTTTCCAGAACTTGTAACCGTGGATCACTACAGCCACAGTACCCCTTCAAACTTCCTCCAGTACACACTGTTCTTCTCTCTATCAAATATTTGCCCACTTTCTGCAGGTCACACTTCATGAAGATGGACTTCCACCCATTGTGTGTCTTTCACCAAGTTGGACATCGTGTTTGTGTCATGAGGATGGACTTCTGCCCATTGTGTGTGTATTTGTGTGGTTCTTCCAGCTCAACAGCTGGAAGAAGAACAGATGATTTACTGACCCAAGCTGAATCTGATCTCCATTTTCCAAAATTGGATTCAGATGACTCCATGGCTTTCAATTAATTTTTCCTCCATTTCAAAACATTTATGCTGAAGTTTCAGGCGTAGCTGTGAATTCAACTACTCTGGTTGTTCTATCTCTGAGGAAAAGAATTTGAGACCTCTAAGTTTCATAGTAGTCATTGCTCCAGGCAAAGCCACTAAAGAGAGTTATTTCAGTATCCTTGCAGACACAGAAAGTCTGCCATTGAGAACACAGGTCTCAATGTAGTAAAACCTCCAGTAGTGAAGTTTCAGCATCTGCAAGAAAAAGTACCCTATGTGGAGGCATTAAATGCAGGACATAAGTCAATGCCAAAAATGATGAAGCAATGCTGCTTGCATGTGTTTGCAAGCTCTAACAATAGGTAGTTGGCTTCCTTTAACCAGGAAAATTCCTTTTGCTCCTGGCAAAGTGACTCTCACTTACGATACCCAGTTTTGAACAAGTGATGTAGTGCTTGTAATATGCTAAACAAAAGAGCCACAACATTTGTAATAACAAGAAAAAACGTCTAATTATATGTGCATGTGGCAGCCATCAGACTAAATGTAGAGACTGTGGCAATACAGTAGCAGTTTTTTCACAAGTGCACATATATATATATATAGGCTTTGTTTTCTGGTCTGATTTTCTTCTACACAATGAGCTTTGACAGACATGTCTGCCTGATTCTTGCTACCATCCTAGTATTAAGCATCTTGATGCTACTGAAATACGTGTTGTCAGAGAGAAGATTCAGGGACTACTGTGTGATTGATGACATCACAACGCAAAAGCTGCATGTCTCAGTAGCTTCTCATAACAAAGTCTGCAAAATAATAGGGAGGACATGAAAAACATGTTTTTTCCATACTTCAGGTATCAGTGACAAGACTGTTATGGATATCCAAGAGAAACTATAGTCAGATGACTGGATTTTGTTACAAGGCTCGCTTGCTACTTTGCTTGAAATGTAACAAATAACCACAATGTCTCTCTTACATCCCTTACCCTGTTTCTCCCTGAAAAAAACCCCAAAAAAAGCAACAACAACAAAAAAAAAACACCAAAAAACAAAACTCACTACAAAGAAACCCACAAACCCAAACAAACAAACCCCACACACACAAAACCCAAACCACAAGAAACACAAGACTAACCCAAGCCAACCAATCAAAAAACCCACCCGGAAAGAACTGGCCTCAGTTTGCATAATTTATATTTCTTTGATCTCAAAGCTATTTTAATCCTCTACCTTAAAAGCTGTGAAGTGTCTGTTCCATTCACTAAATTCTTTAATCTGAGTTACTGAAATATTCTGTAGCTCATAGTCACACTGTAGACTTTAGCAAGTTCTTGAAATTTACATATAGAGAAAAACCCCAGGAGTAGCTTCAGATTATAACGTTTGTAGCAAATGCCTGCAGCTGAATAGCCCAGCAGCCCCACCTTAAATAACATGATTTTTAAAGAGAGGAAAACACTGTGGTTTTCAGCAGAAAAACAAACACAACAAACAGAAAGTTGTGTTTGCTCTTCTCTCAAGGACTTGGACTAGATAATAACACACAATTAAAAGAGAAGAGTATTTATATCAGAATGCAGTAGCAGAAATCTGAAACCTAAAAAAGAGCAGAATGAAGAAGGATGATTCATAATAAAAACTATGCCATTTTTTTGGTCACGTCATACATTGCAGAGTCCACAAGGATGGGGTAGCAATGCTCATGAAAGGCCTTGCAAAAGGTTGTAATAACGTAAGAAATTTCGTGGAACGTCAAGGTATTTACATTGATGCAGCTGGCAAGTCAGCTGACTACTACTGCAGGTCAGAAATAAACTTTTCCATTATAAAGAAAATTCCTTTTTTCCCCAGGATGGACAGACAAGTAGTATCTTTGGGAACTCTCCCAAGGGCACATATGTTAAAGAACTACAGAACACAAACCAATCTACTCTCCTCTGTTTTTCTCAACTGAACAGTATAAGCTTCTATTTTTCTGTAAATTATTATGTAATTTATTATGTAAAAACAATAATGTATTTATTATTTAAAAAAACTTGTAAAAATTTATTATGTATTTTCACATAATACATGCATTTAAATACAAATATTTAAATACTTTATTATTATATAGTAATAATTTATTATGTAAAAAAAAAGTGCAAGTAAAGTTTCTGAGCAAGGTGAATAGATTAGCAAGCATTATCTGTCTTCAAAACTCGACTATCTTGACTAAGTGCCCTTGCAATTAACGGCAGTGGTAAATTGGAACAGAAACTGCTCCAAGTAGCTAAAAAAGCACTGGCTGAGGGAACAAGCTCTCCCCCAGCCCAGATTTCTGGAGGAAGTGGCACAGGAAGTCAGGCACAGGACAGAACTGCAAGTATTTTTCAGCCAAACCAAACAAGTAAAACAACACACGGCTGGAGAACTGTAAATGCAAACCTGTGTAAAAGAGCAAAGAAAAGTGATGTGGGCAATAAAAGACAGGCAGGTGTTAACTATAAACAAGCATTTAACCAAGCAAGATCTCTTTGTGTAAGTTACCTAAAAATATGGAACTAACTGGGAAATGACATGAAATGCCTCTGATAAACATAGGTCATACCAGGCTTAACCTGTATCCTAACTTCCTGACATCTACAGTTGATTCCTCTGAACTTCCACAGGAAATATGAAATGTTATATGGAATATTTGAAGAAGGTGAGGATCAAAGAATCACAGAATGGCTCAGGTTGGAAGGGACCACCGGTGGGGCATTTCATCCAATCTCCCCGAGTCTTCAAGGTGTAACAGAAAGTGCTACGTTTGTAAGTAACTCGGCTTAAGAGAAGAGAGACATTGTTAAAAGTGAGGCATCAGGCAAAGACATGCTACTGATTAGCCCTGCATGGATAAATTGTGGGATCAAAACTTACTAAATTTTTTTATTAACATTATCACAAAAAGGAGGAGTATGATGATAATATTTGGTGATAATACTTAACTATGGGGCATATGCAACACAGGAGCTTGAACACAGAACAACTGAGGGTGTAATTATATGAAAAGGAAATAAATCGGCATAAGACACAGACAACTGGTAGTTCAGGGGAGACAACAGAACTTGGAGATGATAGTAACTGTGACCTTTCAATGTGACGTGGCTGTGAATCCTACATTTTGTCAGAGAGGTATTTCCAGTAAATACACAGAAGAATTTGTACCGTGGTGAGAAGCCTTTACATGACTTTCTCTGGAATTCTGTGAATTTATAGTTGAAAAGGAAGAGAGAAGAGTATGTAGGATGACTGGGGGGAATGGAAACTTAAACATATGGCTACCTACTAGTCTAGTCTAGCAAAATGAAAGTGTGAAGTGTTCATTCCAGGCACTGAAATTTTCTTCCTTTCTCATACTAAGTGTCAAGAAAAATTTAGGGTTTAATATTTTAAAGTCATAAGTTGGGAGACTGAATATAACCTGTACCTAAAAAGGGGGGAAAAAGTAATTTTCTCAAACATTCTTTCTTTTCATTTCTGAGAAAACTATCTGGAATGTTAAGGACATCCAGATACTGAAAATGTAACTGCCAGCAAAAGGGGTGGGAAAAGAAATAGCAGCTTAGTAATCTCCTTGACTTCACCAACAGCGCTGTAAGTGACACTCAGAAATGAAAAACTCTTAACATTATACGTACTGTAGAAGTATTTGAATTTCTGTGCTAGATTACAGAAATTAGGAAAAAAACCAGTCACCATTTCTTTGAGATGATCTGCCAAGAAAAAAAACGAGTTTGGCAGCTAATAACTTGGTTATGTAAATATATATATAGGAAAGGTGTATTTGTAACTCCACTTAGCTACCAGTATTGCTAGGTGGACCTAAATAATGCTGGTCAAGACAATCAGTGCCAGAAAAACAAACCCCAAATCAGTATCAGCTACTGTTACAATATCAAAATAGATCTGTTCTGCTACCATTGATGCATGCTCCTACAGTAAATACGTCCTCTCTTAAACAACATTTCCTTTTCTTTTAAACACATAGCAAACAAATAGTGGCCTGTTTGACAAAGCACTGAAGAAATGATGAGGTTGATAGTCTAGACACATTGTATAAACATTCAAAGCATTTGGGAACTTGCTGTACTATATTTCTCACAACAGTGTTTATGCCCAGAGGTATATCTGTTGCTAAGGACAAAGAATTTCCATCAATCTAGCAAGAGTGTATACAGTAAAGCTGTACTGAACATGCTTTAAATAGTCAGCTCTGCAGTGGGTAGAAATATCTTATGAGGGATTTCACAGAAGAAATAAAGTACCAACAAAAAAAATCCATGGAACATGTGTTATTTGTTCTTGTTTACTTAGTTCTGAAATATATTTCACTTACAGCAGATCTGAATTAGCAACATGAAGGGAAAAACATACAATAAAAATCTTGTTGTAGGTTTTATTTACCTTTTTATATGTTTTCTCTTCATTTGGTTTTCCAGCAGTAACATCTCCATTTTCAGTAACAGACAACATCTAGTAACATAAGCTTAAGTTATAGAGAAGGTATTTGCTTTAGAAAAGTAAGTGTTCAGAAAAATCAGACAATTTATTATCCATTTTTTGCTAAATTCAAACTTCTCAGAGGACAGCAAGTCACCAAGATTGGTGACATATCTAGGATATTCCTAGAAGTATTTTTCAGGTAGACTAAAACAACAGTGCTGTGCCAGGAATTATGTCCAGCACATGACTGATTCCACACAACTCTCAGTTTCTTTTCCCCACACTAGTATGCAAGTCTGCAGTGAAGTCTTGCTCCTCTGCATACTGCATGAGACGTTCTTGAAAGGTCCAATGATGGGCAAAATTATGAAGCCTGTGAGCCAGATATTCAGTGGCTTGTCTCGGAGGTCCAAGGCCTTTGGCTGCACTGCCATGCTGTACCTCCTCAGAGTAGCAAGATATTTTACATTGCATCTTATCACAGCTGTAAAGCAAAGACACACTCTGAATGTGTCTGCCGAAGTAAATAAAGAAAAAAGAGCTATGATGACGTGCTTTCAAATCATTCTAGATTTTACCAACACTTTCACAATGGAATTATACTTACCTTTATGAACAACAGTACAAGTCATCTGGAGCTGAGAGTGAAGATCGAGCCATTCATTGGTGGTGCTGATGTTTTCCAAAACCTATTAAAAGAAAAATCCATCGTGGCTATGCCATCACAAATTTACATCTTACAGAATAGTTTTACATTTCCTTTTTCTACGATTCTTCGGCCCAAGCAAGAATTCATCTACAAGTGCAGCTTTTCAAGAATGATGTCAAATAACTTGGTTACTAACAGGTCATTTAATATACTGAGAAACTAGCAATATTACACAGGAGGAAACCAGTGCAGTCTAATTTCTATTTGCCCCAGATATTTCACTACTGCTGCACAAGTAACTCTACAAAAAAAACATTTATGTAAAGCAGTAGACATGCATGCTCTGCAGTGTTATGTAATTACATGCACTCTTATAACCTTATAATCTCCAATCACTCATAAGCAATAGCAATGATGATCTGGAGGACTGCACACTGAATAATCGTAGATAACAAACAAAGTAATTCTGGAAGTTTTCCATAATGGTAGTTACTATCAGCACCATTTATGTGAGTAGTCTTGTTGAGGTGATCTATTTCACAGTCTAAATGGTTTGATTAAACATATGAGGAAAATATTATGTAATCAGATGCTCCCTGATACCCTCCTCCTCATCTCCCATATCCATTTTAAGTCATATCAGTAAAGCCATTCTTCAAATGCAGCAGAAGAAAAAAATCTCATTTGTCTTTAACCAGTACAAATAGCATCTTGTACATAACTAAAAATTGATTTTAAGAAAGTAATCTCAGGCATCATTCACTTAATTTAGTTGTCAGTAATCTGAAGAGTGTACTTAACACCAGTAAGAAACCTTTTAAAAAGGCTCCAGAGTCAGTATTTTCCTTCTCTTCAAAGAAGCTCCTGAGCCAAAAAAAAAGGGGACAACAAATAGAAACCAGGATTTCCTGAGAAAAAAACAATGTCTTAGAAAAAAACCCCCTCTTCTAGCATTACATACCAATATTTTCCTACTGCAGGTAACTGCATTCTTTATTGTAGCCTTCATGCAAGTAACGTGTCTTAATCAACAATTCCTTTACTTGGATGTGCATTAGCGGTATCCTACACATCAAACTAGAGCTTAAAGGCAACAACTTAGTTTTGATAGCTTTTAAAATTGTGTGTAGTTTCTTTAGCTTACCCATATCCACACATTTAATATCAATACTAAGCCATGCTCTATCACCTGAACACAGGCATCAAGAACTTGTTAAAACAGCTTTTGCAGGGAAAAAAAGTCATTTTAATCACTAATAGAAGACTGTTTAATGAACTGATCCCTGAGTAAAAACACCAAACCATCCCAACCTGTTCTCCACATACCAGCCAAGACTACTGATATAATATGATGTTCTACTATACCCCAAATTTCCTAGAATATCCTCACACATACTCAGAAAAGCGAAATAAAAATGCAACATGGGATGCAAACATGAATGCAACAACTAACTTTCTTTCCATAAGTTAGTGGAAGAAAGCACTTGTGCAAGACATGAAAGAAAAGCCTGATTTTTTTCCCAGAATAGACGGACAAATTATTTAAGAACACTTCTTTCATGTGAAAATACACTGCCAATGAGAGGCCAAGTTCAGTAACTACCAAGTACAAAAACTCATATACCCTAAAGAAGGTAAATTTTTCCTGTATGAGCCAGGTTATTTCCTAGAGGCATCAAAGATAGAATTATTTTGTTTCCTAACCTTTGAGAAACAGAACACACATCTCTAAAACTGTAGTTGTGTTAAATATCTTTTAAAATCTTTGGTGTGACAACCATCCCCTGTTCCATGCTAACAACTTTTGCAAAACAAGCATTACATTGTGTATTTTTTCCCTGCTCTAAATCAGGTGACTGAAATGGTACATGGTGCTTTCTCTTATGCTTTATAATGTGCAAAGCAAGAGCTACTGTCTCAATTCTGATGAGGTTTAACAGTTCAAAGACAGATCACAAGTTCCAGTCTTGGATCCACTTCTAGGCTAAGCTACAACTATTTTCTTACTTGTTACAATAGCAGGAAACTACAGTAACTAAAGCATTGAATATCTGCATCTGACAAAGGACAGGCTCACATAAAGTAAGACGCAGGGCAGGGGCGAGTAGAGGAAGAAAACGTTATCTCAGAAATACTGTAGTGTGCTGGCTTTGGCTGGGATAGAGTTAATTTTCATCACAGCAAGCTAGTATGACATTATCTTTTGGATTTGTGCTGAAAACAGTGTTGATAATTCAGGGATGTTTTCTACTCCTGAGCAGCACTTACAAAGTGTCAAGACCTTTTCTGCTACTCATCCCACCCCACCAGCCAGTGGGTTGGGGGTGCACATGGAGTTGGGAGGGAACACAGCCAGAACAGCTGATCCCAACTGACCCAGTGGATATCCCAGACTATATAGTGTCATGGTTAGCATATAGAGCTGGGAGAAGGAGAAGGAAGGGAGAATGTCAAAGTGACTGTGTTTGTCTTCTCTTCCAAGTCACCATTAGATGTGATGGGGTGCTGCTTTCCAGGAGATGGCTGAACATCTGCCTGCCCACAGGAAAGGGTGAACCAATTCCTTGTTTTGCTTTGCTTGTGTACACAGCTTTTGATTTGCCTATTAAACTGTTCTTATCTCAACCCATGAGTTTTCTCACTTTTAGTCTTCCAATTCTCTCTCCCATCCCACCAGGGGGTGGTGACAAGTCACTGTGTGAGGCTTAGTGGCTGGCTGGGCTTAAACCATAACAGTGAAAGATGGTTATAAAGATCACCTCTTTAAATTCTGAGATGCCATCCTTCCTGATGACAAAAAAACAAAACAAAACAAAAAAAAAACACCATGAAAGTCCAGTAGAAATTTAGAGAGTATTTTTCCAAATGCTTCTGAAGAGCCAACATTTTGGTCATGATATTTCCATGCAGCAAAAGGTGGTATGACATATTCAGTTCCTGAGACAAATTTACAGCCTTCAATTCCAACCTTGTGCTCTGAACAACTCCTAGGCCTAAAGACTTGAAAGAATCACATCTACTCAATGTATGCTTCAGACAAAAAAAAAAAAAAAAAACAACCCTGTGTTTCACAGTTTAGTTTCCCACACTGAAATCATTAAAACATACACTTCTTAACTAATATAAACTGCAATTTCCATGACTCCAGAGGAAACGTGCCATATGCATTTTCCCCTAAAGCTACAGGGATACCTTTTTAATTTCTCTGATCATCCAAAAGCCCACTACACCAGTGCCACCCTGCCTACCACGCAGCCAGAGTTTTGAGAACTGAGATGGCTGACAGCAAATGCAAGCTTCCTACCCAGTTTCGAGTTTTTAATTGCATTTTCCTTGTGTAGCTGATTACTAACAGCTTGAGGTATTCATTTTGGCAGATTATAAGTAACTATCTGTTTTTACATAACCATAATTGCTTAGGCCCAGTAACAGGTACTGGTACTGATACCTGAATGGCCTCTCAGCTCAACTTAAAGTTAACTTTAAAATTCTCCACAACTTCAGGGCAAGCGAACCAAAAATGCTATTGTTAGATTCCTACAGGCCTCATGCATTAGTTCATCCAACCAAAAAATCAGTTCTGCCTTCTCTCAATTATCAAAAAACAGTATTTATTTGAAGAAAGAATTTCTTAACGTATTTAGATTATTTTCTTAGATAAATCCTTGTTTAAAAGCACTAATAAAACAGGCTTCTTTAGGAATCATATTCCAAATAGGAGCCATATAGCTTCTCACTACATGTGCTTCCTTGTCCAGCATGATAGTTAAAGTTTAAATATTTTTCCTAACTTTTAACACAGACATATCCCCAGGTGTACCGCTGACAGGCTTCTGCAGTGACTTAGTACACTCAAAAAGAGAAAACTCACTTGAAAGAAAACATACTGATAACTTCTCACAAGGCATAATCTATAATTTTAAATATGAGGAGTAAAAAACCAAACAAAACCAAAATGAAACGACACTTGAATGGTACAGGTTTTTGGGGTTTTTTTTGGTTGTGGTTTTGTTGATTTTTTTTGTTTGCCCTTTTTTTTTTTAGTTTGTTTTCTTTTGATTTTGACTTTTTTTTTAAGTGAATGCATTGGGATGAAATACACAATTTTGGAATTAATGGTTCTCATACTTCCATGCACTAGAGACACCTGTTTATTTAAACACTTTTTAATCCTTAAACAGTTCTCTTCCCCTGGGAAGACAGAAAACCCCCAGAATGTGACAGATGACTTCTCAGAAAAGCACACAGAATCTTGTATTAAATTCATACTAATGATACTAAGCCAGCACCAGACAAAATAAGATTATCACACTAATTTTATATATCCTGGAAGATTACAAAACAAAACTGCACTCTTGATGGTAGCTTGCCAGCACTACATGTAAGGATGTTGACAGGAATTTCTAGTTCTATAAAAAATATTTAGAGTGTATACCATTAAAAAGAAATGGCAGGTTAAATTCCTCAGTAGCCCTTGTCTCTCCGCTGTTACTATTTTAAAGCAGTATCTTCTAATATAACTACGAAAACCATTTTCTTTACTGCAAAATTCACTTTAACTGGTGAGATTTGTCCAGGCATACTTCTCCCTGTGGAATTTGTAAGAGTAGTTTTTAAAGACAGTTCCTCAGTTCATTAAAAGTACTTGCAGATCTATATGGCAACATTCTTCTACCAAAACACTTGGTACAAGACAGTCACATGCTGCCCAATTTCAGCTCCAGTGTGAAACTGTTACACAAAGTTTTGCCAAAAGGGGCAAAACTTCTAAACCAAAAATGCTCTACAGTGGAAGAAATCCATAAACACATAGTCATTAATGAAAAGCTACTCTTTCTGTACTTGTTCTCTTGTGTTTTGCTCCATCTCAAGTACCCCAAAACCATTCATGGTGTTCTTGGAGCTACCTGAAAGCAGGTCTAAGATCTAAAGGTACTCCCTTACTTCTTCGAAATGATAGCGATTGGAGCTCATAACTTCTTAGGCACCAAACAAACTTCTCTTACAGATGATGCATCTATAAAGTTTTCCTCCTGTCTGGATTCTTTGCCAAGTAATATGATATGGACATCAGCACTGGATTTCCAAATTAGATATCATATTGTCTTGTCTGGTTTTCCATGAAACTTGCTGGTACTCTGGACCACTGTCAAATTTAGTTGATGAATTTAGGTCAGTCAGAATTGACAACAGTTTTTCCCCTTCTCTCTCCAGTAGAATTTGAATAGTAGGATTCTTTATCAGATTATTTAAAAATGAATGGGCTTGGGACACACAAAACATCCTCTAACACACATACAAATTGCCGATATACATCTTGTTTCCACAGGAAATCCAGTTAAAAATATCAGCATACTACCAGCACTGTTTCAGAGGAGGTAGATCAGTTGTTAATATCATATGATTAGTGTGCCATATATTGGTTTTGTTACATTTTAGCTTCTTTACAGAGCTTCTCTACGTGTTTTAAAACAATGCTTACTATAATTTCCATTATTTTATTGCCTTCTTTCTGAGGTTACCAGACAAAGCAGAATGGTGTTTAAAAACCTGCAAGCATTGCTAAGTGGAGTGCAAATAAGCAGAAGTAAACAAGCAAAAGGAAACATAATTTAGTGCAGTGCACAGAGTGAGAAAAGGGGCAACATGTCTGAGATCCTACAGCTTTCTCAACACTCATCACAAGTTAACCCCTCCACAAAAACCTTATGTCTTTTAATGTCAGAGAATATTCTTTGTACATGAGTGTTTGGGCAGTTACATAGCCCTCAAATAAAAACTGTGGTAATGTACATGACCACTTAGTTATAAGAAAATATATATACAGTTCAGCTATCTATTTTTTTCCTCCTCCTCTTTTTAAAAAATAATATCCCAAACACTAGTTTGTGTAATGGATTCACTTTGTACCAAAAGTCACATAGCCATCTAAGATCAAACTTTATGCCCCCATACCTGAAACATCTAAGGAATAAGAGTTAATATATATTTTAAAATTAATATATCCTGAGAATTAATTAAATTTTACTTATTGAAATGCACTCAACAATCATTAAAAATTCAGAAAAAGCTTCAAATCTGAAAAAGCCCATATTTTTTCTTCCATGAGTTTTAAAATTTAGAGCTTCAATCTGAGAGCATTTAGTCCACCTGGTGTCTGTAATGCCTGTCAGCCTATTAAACCTTTACTGTCAACTCCTGTGACTTTACCAAGCAGCACTGAAGGAGCTCTTATGCCTTTCCAGGCATCACTGTAAAAGTAGAGCAAACTTTTTACTGCATTGTAGATACCATTAATTTATGCAACTAAAAAAGAGTAATTAAAAAAAACCCCTATACCTTCTGCCTATCTAGCAGAAAAAAAATATGTATTGTATGAATTGTAAAGGATAGGGAGGAAAAAAGGGAAGAAAACCCCAACATTTTTATGTCTGTTACCTTTTCGAGTTCTCCCTAGACTCAACTGGTTATGGAGGTTTTAATAGTGACTGGAAGTCGAATATGGGTGAAATTTGTGATAGTACTGTTGTTGCCCTAGTGAAAACTGGAAAAGGCTGGTCTTGCTAATTAATGGTAGGGTGAACAATTTCAGAGTGAACAGCTAAAAAAAAAGCAGATCAGAAATTGTAATGCCTAACAGAAAAAAAAAATTCAAAATTCAGACAACCCTGACCATGTGGTCCAATTTCAAGTCCCAATTAGTCTATCAATCTGATTTCTTTTTTTATTTTGCCTCAAAAGTAAGAGGAAGATGAAAATCAAAGGTAGTGTTCAAAGTGATGAAATTCACCGCTAAAGTAAAAGGGAAAAAAATCTTGTCCTCCTTCTTATGGTCTTCATGATACCATGAGGCCAGCATGAAGGCTACAGAGAAAGCAGCAAGCAAAACCCATCACACAACTGCCATTTGCACTGTTCTTCTGGCTGTTCACACTACCTTTATTTACCAGGCTTGATAACACACATTAGTTTCAGTGCCCTGACAGACCTTTTAGTCTCTCAGCAACTACTCTGAGTACAATGCTAAGATTCTGACTAAGTGCCCCCCTTATTTTCAGGAATACAGCACAGTATTTGGATTTCTTTTAAAACAGTAATAATAGGAGAAGCAGTGTAGAACTTCAGCAAATATCACCTCCATCAAAGTTTACAAATACTCAGAATATAGTCTGCTGACCTAGGAGATTCGACAACCTACAAGAGTTCTTTCCTCTTCCATTTAAAATGGTACTCTTTGTGCATTACCCTGTTCTTCAAGGCAAACACACTCCAACTGTAATATCCAGGGGTCACAGAGACAGCCACAACAACAGTACAAACTATAGCTATGTATTTTATTTTCTGCAACAAATCACATTTTTTGTTTAAAAAATAATCTGCCGTGATTTTCTCAGATGGAAACTTACTTACAGACAATAAAACTGCAAATTTATTGAAGGACTCAGAGTGTAGAAGTCCTTGAAAACACAGCATACTGTGCTTTTCCAACAAAACACATTTCTTTGCAGTTGTAACTTCTGTGGTTTTTTTAATTCTGCATATCACAGATAACTTGAAAACCCTCTCAGAATAGGTGGCTTTTTTTTTTTCCAAATCTATGACTTTACAATTCAGAGCTTTATTCAAAGAGTCTTAAATCTATCTCACTCCTCTACTGCTTATTAGCCTACTTAACCTCTACTGTCAGCTGTTGTGCCTTCTGCTCTTCCCTAAGGATCTCTTACATCTTTCCAAACACCACCTGTAAAAGCAGAGCAAACTTCCTACTGCGTAGTAGATAGTGTTGATATATTAAGAACTAAGGGACTTTTCCAAATCACCAACCTCAGATTAGCAATCAGAAAGAATAAACATTTGATCTCTGACTTAATTGACGTCACATTGTGTATTTTGCAGAAACTGCTAACAGGCCCTCCTTTTACAAAGTAAAATCGCCCCATTAATTTTGCATTATTTTGTAACAGTCTGAATGCATACAAAGCAGAAAGGGATATTTGTATGTAGCCAAAGAAGACTTCCCAATTGCTACTTAGGTTTTCACAATACTGACTTCAGCAACAATAATACTGACCTGCCAACAACCGTAGTTTTTAGAAGACTAGCCATCTTCCTATAAAGCCATCTGGAATCAATAAAATTACTAAAATTGTCAAGATAGGGTTTTTGAAACACATGAAAGAAGGACACATCTGCATGCTATATAAAACTGTATGCAATAGAAGTTAGGGTAGTATCACAGTGAAGGGCACAGGTAGAAGTCATTGCAGAGCCCAGAGTCAGCGTTCTGCTCCTTTACTTTGGCAACTCTGATACAGCAATGGTCTAATGTTACTAACACATACCAGACACTGTACTTTAAGATAACATCACCACATAATGCATGGTGTCCAATAAAATACTCCAGCATGTCAAGACAAATGGTTGATATGGAGAGCAAAAAGAACAGAGGGAAAATTCTTCCACGTTTGCCTTCAATGGCACATGCAAAATTGAATTACAGGGACGATGTAACACTGTGGTCATGATTTTTTGGAAGGAAAGCAAGGCAAGTCGCATCACTCATATAATCAGTAGGTAAGATCCACGGGAAATGACATCTCACATATGGCAAAAACAAGGTCAGTGAAAGTGTTACAAATTTCTAAATGAATGACACAGAGACAAAAACAATCCCACCTTGCTGAGTGGGGAATATATATAAAAGAGGAATTTAGTAATCTGAAACTTGAGAAAGAGTCAGAGGAAAAAGGAAAATAGGTCAAGTGGACCTTGGAGAAGGCTAAGTATAAAAACAATAGAGTCAACATGCAAGATAAAAAGCAGAAAAGCACGGGACAAGTTACTTAGATAAGAAATATGTAACAACAGGACTTTACAACAGTTGTAATGCTCTTTTTGAGACATTTATCTCATTACCCATCCACATTTTTCCACCTCAACAGAAGGTCAACCACACCATCCTTTTCTCCACCAACTCAAAATCACTACGCAGTCATAAGTTTACAACAGAACAACATAATAATAAAAAAAGATGATAGAAACTATTTGCTTAAAGGAACAGTCCAAAAGAGATTTTGAGTGGACAGCCCACAAAAGCTATGGTTAATATAATTCACATGCACTAAAACAGAGGGCATAATTTGTTTATCAGTTCTACACAGACTACACAGTTCAACTCGTAAAAGAAACACTACAGGGAATTATTCAGTAAATTTGCATATTAGCATGTAATTAATCTTCAAGTTCTCTATGCTTTCTTACCCTGGGTGCTGCAAATATAATATTTGTATATACAACTTTTACTGAATGCTAGCTAAATTAAGCTGCTCAACAGTCAGATTATCTAAGAAATTCAAGTCTTTTAAAATCACATTTTTGTCTCTATTTGAGAGCCATTCCATACAGCTACAAAAAGACAGTTGAAGAGTGAAACAGATTACCTTGGAGGACATGATAAGTAATATTGGAGACTTTTTGACAGATTAGACTTAAAAAGTAGTTGGTACTGTCTTGAAGGAAGGGAAATATCTGGATACTCTGTCATGATTCCTCCTGGTTTCCCAGTGTCACTATGTATCACTCAGACGAGATACCTGCAACAATTTCAGCTCATCCAGGTTGATGCTGCTATAGTCCTGCCTTCCAAGCACGCATTCGCTGGCATCCTTATTATGCACAGTGCTACTCCAGGCCCAGAAGAACATACCTAGACAATCAAACTAACAAAAAAATCAACCTAACAAAGAATATTAGTCATAATGGAACTCCTTACAACAGCAAGCACAGCTTTGATATGGTCAGACAAGTTCAAGAAGAAACTTGGAAAGGGATGAGGAAGGTGACACAACCTGTTAGACCCCTGGTCTATGATGGTGGAGAGACTGATTGCCTCAGTTGTTCCAATTACTCACATACTTCAGTATAACCTCAAAGTCACCTTTCCACTAGTGACAGTACCAGGAAGCAAGACAGAGAGATGGAAAGAAGTGTTAGCAGCAGTGCCCGACAGGCCAGACCAGAACTGAGCTCAAGATTAGCTTGGGGGAAATAGCTACAGCAAGGTACAGCTAAGGTTAGGTTTCCAAACGTGTATTTAAACTGCAATTTGTTTTTCGGGTGCCTAGCTTTTGTGAAAAATAAGGCCACTCAAGAATGGGCAGAGAAGACTGATGTTAGCACCAAATTCAATAGTTACATCTAAATTCAGATGAGAGACACGCTAAGTTACTCTGCTGAATAATAAGATCTATTAAAAGGAATTAAAAAAAACCCCACACTGTTTTCCTCTAGGAAAGTCAAATCTGCAATTAGTACAAGTTTCCCTTGAACCCATCCAACTTAATTTTAGTTAGCATTTAACCGAAAGCTCACTTAGTTCTTAAAAAGAATTTTAAAAAACAGTCTTGCACCAGCCTCAGCACAAATCCTACATCGCCAAAATTCCTTTGATTACATTAAGAGTTTCCTATAGAGTAAAAGTTCCTCAGATGCCTTTCCCAAATCACTCGCAAAGCCATAGAAAAGGAAACCATTATCCCATTTTATTAAATGCCCTATAAAGAAAAAAAGCTGGAGTCTTCTTGGTTTAAAGGAGCTTTCCAATGTGTTTCTTTTTAAACTACCAAGGAAGCTTCAAGGGAGAAAAAAATAATTTCAGAAGCTGCATCAGACAAGAGTAGCTCAAAAAAACAGATTAACGCAATAAAATATAATTCTGAAGCCAGTAATGGAAAGAACTGCTCAGCATGTAAGGAAATAGTGCTATTTGTCACAGCTCCTGTCTACTTGTCATCAAACCAGGACAGACATTTTACAGCCACTAGAGTAGAACTGCACCAACATGTGCACCAAAAGAACTGTCAGTATTTTTAAGAAGTTATTCCATTATCTGACTGGAATATGTCTGCTTAAATGTAAAGGTTACTACTGCCCTTGTAAGAAACCATATACTTCTGTTCTCCTAGGTAGTCTTGGATGGACAGATCACAATGACCAACTGACTACTTTTTTTCCCAACAGTATGCTTTGGCACTCATCTGAATTATCAACATATTTGCTCTGTACTTTATGAAACCAAAACATATCAACATACATACCTACCCTACTGACATAAGGAACATAAGGAACATGTTTCTTGTTAAGAAACATGTACAGCTGTTTTAAGGTATGGACACTTAGTCAGATAATTTTTAAGTGGCAATACAAATGTTTTCAAATAAACATTTTTAAGTAGTTATTTACAGCCAAATGACATAAGCAAATTGTGTCCCAACAGTATTTCATGTGCCAAACCAAACTGAAAAACCTGTTCCTGAACATTTTTGGCAGCAAGAAAGTAAAATGAAGTCATTACTAAATGTCTTCGCCAATTCTGAAACACGCTATTATTTTTCAGATATGGTTATACTTCATATATAGTTGCACCCCTATGAACATTTTTATATTAAAAAAATGCAAGTTCAGGAACAATATATAAGCACCACCACAGTCTTCGTCCCCAGGAAATTCTTTGCAAACTACTAGCTGGTTGTTTTTTTTTTTAAATAATCAAGCTGTAAATAATATTAATATAATATTATTATATTAATATTTTAATTAATTAAAAAATAAGCAATCACTATAAGCAAAGAATACATCATCACAGAAATTAGCTTTTTCAATAAAAGAAATCCATGAACATCATGCAAATGGGACTTAAAATGAAAACAGTTCACCACCAGCAATAACAGTGAGTGATCTCTTAGTAGCAGAACCCTACACAGCCCAAAACCAACCTATGAGCTCTTACAAGGGATATTGGTGCAAGTTTTCCCACAAATGAAAGAGGTCTCTGAATTCTTGAGAGGCTTGAACAACAATCTCCTTCCTTCACACAAAAGCCCTCTGAAACGCTATCTACATCTCTCAATGGATCATTAAAACTGCGTTAGAAGCATCATTATGAGTAGGTTAGAAAAGGCATACAGTATGATCTGTAAGTCAGTTAACAGCCCACACCACGGTTTTCAAAAGGTAGAAATACAGCTTTCAGCATTTAGTAATTTAAAAAAAAAAAAAAACCACACCAGTAATCACGGTTTTTGCTGAATGTATACTCTTTCATGAATCATTAAGTAGAAAAAGAACGAAATTCCATCAAGATGGCTATGAATATTATACAGGTTCCATAAGTGAAGTGGAAAAAAACTCCCACAATTTTGTAGTATGTTCCCCCAGGAACAGTGTTCTTATGATTTAAAGTATACAATGCAATGGTCTATTTTCTGATAAGTCTTACCTGGCATTAATCAGCTGGAACATCTGATTAAATAAATTAAATGCCTTTTTCAGCCTATGATTTTACTGGTTACCGCGTTGGGATTTTTTTTTCCAAGGTGACAAAGATCAGTATGCTGAACACATATTTTTAGATGTATTTATAAAAAATTTCCTTTCAATTGCCACTGTTAGCAGACTGTAGTCCCTGAACTTCTCCCTTTTGGAGAATAATGGAATAAGCAGTTTGATGATTAGCTAGGTAACAAAAAAGGGATATTCATTATTTTTTTGGTCTAGCTACCTACACTTTTACTTCATAGAAATAAAGAGCCTGGTCTTCAGTTTTACTTGCAATATAACACCATTATAAGAGCACTGAACAGTAGCCCACTACTAAAGATCACCAAATACAGAGCAAGAAAACAGCAAGACAAGTAAGAGCCAGCAAGACTACCTTGCCTGCTTACCTTTCACCATCATTCTAGTAGCAAGGATAGCCACAGGACAGACAGATTGTCCCTTCATTGCAGGAACAGCTGCATCAGGTTGTTACAAAAGTGGTTATGGTGGTGTGAACAGACCATTTAAGAAGACAATTGGGAAACAAGCTCAAAACCTTTACTGAGATGCTCTGGTTGGTGTGTTCGTGTGTCTGTCTGCAAGTTAGTGTATGTATATGGAAGAGTGAAAGAGAGGAAGTCTAGATACTGAGATGCCTCACAAGGCCAGACTGAAGGTGCTGTAATCACATTTTAAAAAGCTGCTTCTAACAAGCAGTGACTAACACTGGTCTGGCATAAAAGCTGGAAAAACTGGACACTATCCCTATCTCCCTTCAAAGGAAATAGTTTTCAGTACAAAGCACTAGTGTGGAGATACAAGTCTGAGCTTACATTTTTGCTCAAGAGGATGAAGGACTTGCTGTGGTAATGGCTACCAAATCAGAAAAAAAGATACACAGACTTAACCTTGCAGCAGCTGGCAAATCACTCTCCTCTCATGGGGATAAGTCAGTAGACAAGCAATGTTTTTTCGGTAGATGCTTCACTTCAAAGTTTCTCCAAATTCTGGCAGTCATAATGAGGTTTTCTAATTAAATAATCCTTGATTACTTGTTCTACCAAACCATTTGCAAGTTTTGGTACACCTGTCTCTGAACAACAACATCTTGTATCAATGGGCCCCTCAGGTCCCAAACTCAAGTTTGGAAGGATCTCCTTCCATATCATCAAGTTTAAGGTAGCACAGGTGCTCTGCATAACAAATACAGCTCCCAAGAGCTGACATATATCAGGGTGGGTGGACAAAAGAAGAATCTCCAGGGGCATTTCATACCTCCATGGTATGTCTCTTACATACAAGAGAGTGTGTACTCTTCTTTGCTCACAAATCAGGTTACTGAAACTCTTTCTGGGCTACTCTTCACTTTGTTTATTTCCTTTGCACTGCTTATGCCCTTACAGCAGGAAGAAAACTAAATCCGTCTGAAAAACATTCTTTCACTTTGAAGACTTTTATGCATAAAACAGACAGGAAGGATGCAAGTGAACACATGAGCAATTTGGGATAGGAAATAAAAGAAAAATAAAGAGAAAAACAGGCAAGAAGGGGAGGGAGAGACAATAAAAGATTGTGCACAGTGGAACTATGAGGAAAGGAGGAATGGGAAGCAGTAGTGGATGAAGAGCAAGGGAGCCAAAGTAGAAGGAAAACACATGTTAATGGGAAACATATGCATAGGAAAGGCTTTCTGCTTTGGTCTACTAAAAACAGGCCTTCAGTGCAATTAAATTTGAATAGTCAAAAGGATACTCAGGAAGGGAAAAAATATATTAAAAAGGTCAATAAAGAGCTGATAGTATAAAGTTATGTTGTAGGGAAGAGAGTAAAGAAAATAAACTTTTTTCATTTCTTTAATTAAGGAAAACAAACAAACAAACCCCACATCCCCCTCCACAAATCCCACCACTTTTACATATATATACATTTAAATATGTGTGTGTGTGTGCACATGTTTTAGCTTCTGCATAGTTTAATGCATCTCTTGTGAGGAATACACCAAATACAGCAATATTTGCAGATGGATTCATCTAAACTATTAACTGTACACATAATTTTGGCTAAAACAAAAGCCATCATGCAAAGAATTCTGGTGCCTTGTGTGAGAGACTCTCACAGGAAATAAGGGCAGAGAGAGATAACACTTCAGTACTATAGCTTAATAACGAGATGAAAGCTCTACAAAAGCAAACAAATATGCCAAAAGTTCAGCAAGATAATAAACACTGCTTCTACTTTTTGCAGTACATGCAGTATTGGAAAACATCCTCCTGCTTGGTTATTTCAAATATGTTGATCTTCAGTAGATGATGCTGTTAAAGCGTATTTTAAAACCCTGTCAAGCAACTAAAGTTTCATTACTGTCCACATTTGTGATGACCTTCCAAATGGTGTTTTTCCATACAAAACAGACACAACTGGAAATCTAGATGCACAATGATCTATAGCAGAAAGTTGCATTTGCGTTATCTCTGTATGAATAATTTGCTGGTTATGAAAGGAACTTTTGAGCTAAGGAAAGTAGCCAAAGGAGCAAGATGTGAACATCTACTTTGCAAAGTCCTATGTTACACTGTTCTTGCAAAGTGGACAAAGGCACATGTTTCAATTTCTTTCCTACCTCTGTTACCAGAGCCAAAATTAGACTGACAGAGGTGTGAGGTTTAAATGAGCAAAGTTACTCTGCAAGATGCTTTTTTTTATAACAGAGAGTCTTTAACATGGACACCTCATCCACATGCACCTCTCTCATTATACCCTGCAAAAGAGATCACAGATTAAAGGGAACAAAGAATGCAAAGGTTGTATGCATAGGTTTTTTCTTTTAAGTCACATACAAGTTTAACTACAGGCCCTGAGAAATAAATACAGGCCATCAGTATTGTGATTTACATCTCATGGCCGCAACTTCAACAAATAGCATTCATCTGTGCATTTTAGTATATAGCAGTGTATAGAACCATAGAATGGCTTGGCTTGGAAGGGACATTAAAGATCAGCTAGTTCCAATCCCACCAGTACAGGCAGGGACCCCTTCCACTAGACCATCTTACTCAGAGCTCCATCCAACCTGGCCTTGAACACTTCCAGGGATACAATACTCACAAGCTGTCTGGACAACATGTTCCAATATCCCATTGGAAAGAATTTCTTCCCATCTTCTAATCTAAATCTACCTTTTTCCAGTTTAAAGCTATTACCCTTTGCCCTTGTTACTACATGCCCTTGTAAAAGTCCCTCTCCACCTTTCTTGTAGGCCCCTTTTAGATGCTGGAAGAGGCTAGGTCTCCCTGGAGTCTTCTCCAGGCTGAACAACCCCAATTCTCTCAGCCTGTCTTCACAGGAGAGGTGCGCACTGGTTATCTTTCTGGATATCTTGCACTGGATGTGTTCATCATAGCAGTCTGGATGGAAAAATTGCTGTCTTTCTACTTCAGCACAGACAAAATTTGTATTTGTACAAAACCAAAATACTTTGTATGAAAATATTTATGTAACTGGATCAGCTTTGTATTCTCTCTCTTATATCCACGCTACACTAGCCATATTAATCTATGTTTTATTAAACCACAGAAGGAATCTACTTCTTGTATCTCTGCACAGACATCTGTCCCATGCTGTCTGTTGCAAGGCCCAAACACAAAGCACCACATTCAACATGCTGCGCCTGAGGTCTCCGTTCCTCATTCCACAGAACAGCAGACACCCTGCAGAAGACGGTATTTTTCTCACAGTGGACACAATGACATAATTCCTAGCTACAAATGTGTCATTCATCAGGTTTGTCCTTTTTGAGCTCACTGAAATGGTTAAAAAGTGATTTTTCAGAGCGCTCTTTCTTATTTAGCATCTGGACTATCTTTGTGATTTCAAGAGATTTATACTCCTGCTAGACAATTTCTAGCCTAATCTCTGGATTCCACCATAACTATAATAATGCTCTCAGAAAACTTGAAACACATTTGTTTTTCCCATTTTTCAGCTGTTGTTATATAATCCTTAAGAGGAAAATATGTATTTAATAATAAGGCAATTTCCCCTTTACTCCAACACCATGTGTCAAGGACATTTGTTAATGTTTTTGAACATGAAAGTCTTTAAATACATTCCAAGTAGGCTTTTTGCAGAACGTGTGTTTTATCGCTGTTAAATTTGAGATATAAGTTCAAGAGCTAATATCTCAAATTGTCCATTAAATCAATATTACTGTGACTGTAGCTCCAGACAAAACTAACCCATACCACTTTTTACAAGAGGCCAGCAATAAGCACAGAGAAGACATATTTTAAAGACTGACAAAAGCAGCTCAGTTTTTTACAATCCTGTATGAAGCTCTAAGTGCACTTATTACAATTATTTCAGGAGTTAAACATGCTTCTTGAAACACCATGAAGGACAAGAAACTTTATTTTTCCAGATTTTATTGTTCAGGTTTAAACATCAGTGTTTGCAAGCACCTGGGGTACAGCTTTGCCCACCTTGCTTGATAGCTAAGAGCACCTGAAAACAGAATGTTTTCATGTTTCACGCCTACATAGCAAAGCTCTGTTAGTGCTTCAGCAGTGTAGCTGGAAAGAGTATTTTTCAATTTCAGCATCTCAGTTGCACAAAAAGTACATAAGGAATTCTAACTTGCTTATAGGAAGCTCTCTTGACTTACAACTTCAAGGAGGCCCTATGCATACTACAAAGCATCTTCTAGATTTCCTTCTAGCAATGGGACAAGTGGAAAGAGGTGGAATCACTCATGCAGTTGAAGAACAGGCACTTATAAACTAAACAACCTGTGACATTTATACATTCAAAACTTCAGAATCACGCAAGATATGTTCAAGGTCTTACAGGGTCAAAATAAGACAAGACGGGAAAGAATCTCCTAATCATTCACATATTTTCAAAGAAAATGTGGCTTGAAATTACCTCCTTGGGAGCCATTTTCCCCTCCATAATGTAATTTAAGACAGAAAGAACTACACTTTAATACTCACAAACTTGCTGTCATCACTTCAGTTTTAATAGAAACAAGCTCAAATTTAAAAATACTGCTACTTAGAGCAGAGTTTTGAAAACACAGCATATGCTTTTCATCTCTGAAAAAGCAGATATTTAAGCCATAGACAGGCATATTGGGATGAAAGAAAATGCATAAAATGTAAATCCTACCTGAGTTCAGAAAGGCCCTTCAGAAATAAGCTGTAGAATGCTTTTATACATGCACATACAATTTATATACATGCATATTA
This sequence comes from Oxyruncus cristatus, assembly GCA_013399855.1. NCBI lineage: Eukaryota > Metazoa > Chordata > Aves > Passeriformes > Cotingidae > Oxyruncus > Oxyruncus cristatus. The sequence continues at coordinate 261,706 of VXAY01003990.1, forward strand.
TATATACTGTAATATATAAATGATATATTATATATTCCATAATTTTGTTATATTCCGAAGATCATAGAATGGTTTGGATTGGAAGTGACCCTAAAGATCCTACCCACCTGTCACAGGCAGGGACACTTTTCATGTTACACATAAGTACAATGTACATGGATGAAACCATGTTTCACGTACCACATCTAAATCAATCCAATTCCGGCTGAGTGAGAATGAGAATTTCTCTTCCCAGTGAAACCCAGATACATAGGGATACAGCCTGTGTTTGTACACAGATGTTTAAAGAAGGTCACTTAATGATTTTTCATGCAAATTCAGCAGAACACAATATAGTTGAGATTATTTTATCTCACATATACAATTCCCAGCATACTTAAGAATAATATTCCTTGCAAGTTGGCTTTTGCTACTGTTGCCACCCACCTTTGCTATCTGCTATCAGCACAACAAAGTTAAACTGGAAAAAATAGTATTATCTTTCTCTCTGTACCTTTAATACCCACTACACACGTGTGAAATGATAGTTCACTGTCTGAGCACTTAGTTCACTGAAATATTTGCTTTCCTGTAGAGAGCCCTATTCTCTTGAAGATAATGTAAATGAACAGATGGAAGGATCACGAATGACCTTATAACTTCCCAACATCACTGCTGGCTTTGCTAATTATTCAGTGAATGCCAGATCCGATTCTCACTTACACGAATAGAATGCTGTATGTCAAGAAAATATGTGTGGCAGAACAGAATACATTTAATACTTTATAGGTACAAATAAAAAAGTCACCTAATAGAGTATATGGCATGAAATACATGGTCAAGGTCCATTAGATAACATAGACGTTTTACAAGTCAAAACCAACTCTGTGCACTGCTGGAGTTTCTTAGAAACCCTACAGCACAAGCAGTCTCGCAGCCTGCATTTGCTTACCCTGCATATAGGCACGTCACAGGCAGAGTGCTCCGCTCTGCTGCAGTACAGTAACAAACCCCAGGAAACACAATGTAGACAGGGGCCTCATCACAGGACATTAGCCTTTCCAGTATTCACTCTGCTTCTTTTTGTCAGTTAGCCCTTAAAGGTACATCTCTTGAAGCTTGCTTGTTTGGTCTTTGAGAGTCTCTCACATGGAGCTGAACTTTTGCAGCCCTCACTTGTGCCAGAAGAAACTGCAGTGACTCAGCAGATCTCAGGGGGTAAGCCCTGATTTACTCCTCATATCCTAGGCTTTAAGGGACAGCTTGTTGCAGAGGACTGAACTGAACTTGACAATCTAAGCGCAAGTTTTTATGAAGTAAAAACTTGTTTAGCCCAGGCCTTATATACTGCACTTCATGAAATGCTTTTACCTCCAGTGCCTTCACAACAAGTCTACACAACCAGAACTGAGGCTACAAGAATCAGCTGCAGCCTACTGAATTACGCATTTCCACACAACAGCTACAATCCTTCAATAGAATGAAAAGTTGCATCAAGTATGTTTTATAAAAATTGTGTTTGCACATTTACATTTCATTTTAATGGTGAAGACACAGTATCCAGCAAATCTCTTAAAACCTTTAAGAAAACCACAGAAGCATTTTATTTCTCACCCTTCCAAATTTGGGGGTGCTCCCACAAGTCCCACCCTCCAGTATATTACAGTCATTCTACCATTCTCGCCTTCTAGGTTCATACTACAGAGTATTTCTCAGAGTTTGCAAAGCCCAAGATAAATATAATTTATAGCTGATATGTGGAAGCAACAAATTCACAGAATAGATGTTTTTAGAGAATACTTCCACAAAAGGTCCCACAAAAAAACCCTGAAATCCATCTCCCTGTCTCAGCACAGAGATGATTGTTGTTTCTATTAGCCAAAGCATCACCAAAACACCCAAGCCAAACATTGTTTGCTTCCAACTTTTTCACCCTAAGCTTTGTTTCTAAGTAATAGTCCCCACTGTGTCAATTACACTCTGCATAAAAACGTAAGATAGAAAATACTAACAGCATTGCAAGCGAACATCCAAGTTTTTCATGTCATTGCTACTGAAACAAAGTTTTAACCCAAGCAGTTACTAAATTCCAGTCAGACCCTAGTCACTAGGATCCCTAGAGATTATTGCAAATGGAAAAATTAAGTCTCATTTTTCACTATGCCTAATTACTTACCCTGTCGAACTGCTTCATAAAACCCCACATTTCTAACAATTTTCATGTTATTTGTGATGCTTTATCACAGTATTACAGTGTCACAAACACGGATAAAAATATTTACATTTCAACAAACAAGCCCCTGAAAGAAACATATGTCCCTGTAATTAGACCTCAAGTTCAAAGTAAAACTCTTTCTGCTTTGAAGGTCTATGTAAAAATCAAGGCATTGTTGAATAGCAGCCGACAAAAATATCATAAGTCATATTTTTTTTAACTCAACTTTTGTGAATCAGACTTCTGATCATGAACTTTATCATCATTTGCAGGTATAGCGAAGCAAAACTAAATTCTTCTATTCATGTAATGCTGTGACAAAAAAAAAAAAATCAAACCCAAACAAACAACTTATAAATTACTTCCTAGCACAATCTGATATTACAGATCTAGCTTCAGCTGAAGGCAGCTGAAATTGTCACTGGCATTCTAACCTCCAGTTTAACCATTCCAAACAGATGATTTACTTCTGTGCTTTCATAATTTCCACAGCTAATGATGTTATCCTGATAATTGCACATTAAGTCAGAAATATACCAAACACTAAGACTGAGGGAATTTCAGATCATATTTGTTAGCTGCATAAATTCAACTCAAAGTTCTATAATATATTATGAACAACATATGAATAGACCAGATAATTTCATATTAAAATAAACTGAATGTGATTATTTTAGATTTAAGCTGTTCTTTGAACCCCATACACCAAGGCAGTCTCCTTGAATTTTGAAAAGAGTTGTGAGCAGCTTGACACTGCTGTCTTCCACTGACTTCCAAGGCCTTTCTGATCACAAAGTCAGCCTAGTGTAGGGATGCAGTCATAAACAGGTAAAATTCAGCTATAGTAAGAGCTGCAGTAATGCCACACATGGAAAAAGTTTTAAAGACATTTTATCTTGAGACTTATAGTCTTTCACAATTCATTTTATAAGTTAAACACACAGACCCAAACCAGACAGAGATTATGGGCGTACATCAGTTCTTTATGGTACCGTGTTACATATACCCCAGACGTCCCTCTCCTCACAATCATTCATCTGCATCCACATGGCACTGATGTCTGCCTTCTGCCAGCTGTGTGTGGCACATCTGACCAGACCCTTGTGCACAAGGCTGATTTAGGGCACTGGCAAGGCTGCCACTGGGAAAACTGCTAGTCAGGGTCATTAAAGAAATGTGGGCAAGTATGGAAAAGCTATGACCAGTAGAAGACCCATTTCAATCTGCACCAGGGCACATACCTACCCCTAGCGGGGACTTCCCTTGTTTGCCCAAAGAACACCCAGACTCAGATCTCACCACTTCAGCTCTTCCATATCTGAGAGGGACAGAGTGTGAATTAGAAGAAGCCTGTACAGTAAACTAACAAAAGTAACACGAGCAGTGGGACCACGCAAAAAGGTCTTGACTTTCTGTTGTCACAGACTGTCACTTTATAGCAAACTTGGGAACATGAATCAAGTTTCCTGAATCATGAAACTTGAATCTAGCAGTAGGATGCAAAGGGCAATTTTGAATTACAGGTAGTCTCTGCAATGTGTATGCACAAACTGGGAGGAGTCAAGATAAGTGATAAAGGTAACTGTACTTAGTAGTTGTGCATAACTTCATGGCTGCTTACTAGTTAATAATTGACCTCCACATATGGTCAAACAGTTGTTAAAATTATCGTTTTTACACCACAGGTAAACAAATAAATTCAAGAACAAAAAAATACGAGGTAGGATGTTCCTGTGATGCACAACTACTTTAGGGCTGCACCAACTCACAGTTTTATCAAAAATGCACTTCAACTACAGTGATCTTTACTGAGCAGGTTCAAAGAAGAGTTCTGCAGTACACAACTACTACTAAGTAGGAATCCTTACACAATTTCTCCTTTGGAGAAACTAAGGTAAAGAGTGTATTGCTCTCAGATAATCACCTTGACATGTCAATGCTCCACCCTATAGAGTTCCTGTGACATAAAGCTCATGAAACAGAGGCTGGGTAGCTTCCAACACTTTTCAAAAGTATGAAAAGACTTACCAAAATAAACTCAGAGGTCAGTAACATGCAAGACATGCTCTGTTTGTGCTTTAGTACAATGGAGCCCAAGTCCCAAAGAAATCTAGCTAAATCTAGAAACTGGAGCCCCCAAAGGCAGAGCAGACCATGGCCCTTTTTTCTTTCTAAACAACATTTCTAATTATTCATACAGTAAGAAAAAACTGTTAATGTACATTGGCAAAACATGGTGATAACAATCTCCTTTCTTGGTGTTGCACAGTAAGTTCATCTTACAACACTATCAGCCTTCCCACAGGAAGCACAGTATCTTTTAAAATTAGGAGTAAGCCAAGTGCATGTCACAGATTCTTCTTTATAAATAAGCTTAAATAGAGAAAAGTCAGAAGAGTAATCAGCAGTGGAATAATTTAATGACTTACTGGGTTACTACTGGAAAGGGGAAGGAAATTGATCAGTTCAGCTGCTAACAGAACACAATAATCTCAAGTTGAGAACCAGTAACTATAAAGAGTAGTTTCAAATGTGTTTCTTCTTTTCTTCTGAAGCTTTGTGTGCTTACTTTTGGCTAATTACAGCACAACAGGAAGGCCTGTGCTTCACATAATGATAATAATAACAACCTGGTCTGCTGAGGTAAAGAGAAAAAGATGAAGGAAACACTGCCTTCATTGCAGGCACTGTGGGTCTGTACATGAGTTAAAGTGTTCATTCATTGCTCAAAACCTCCAGTTTTACTACTCTGCTACAAACAGCTAGTCAAATAACACAGTCCTAGGTGGGATCTGTCTGTTTGCATTAACACTTCAGACTCCAATACAAGTGTATGCAAAGCACATGGCAAAAGTCACATCTAGATATACACCAACACACAACAAAACCTGGTATGTTCTCTATCAGGATAGTAACATAAAGAAAGAGAAACAACCTTGTAAACACTAAACAAAAGCATGGGACAGCCATAAAAAACATCCAGTCTAGCTAGACATGGCCTATTTTGCATGAGAACACCACAGTACACTGAATTTGCTGTTTCATACTCAGACAATTAAACTATTTCTCCACAGACAGGTCAAAATTAGTTGCCCATGTTCTACATAATTCCAGACAGAGAGCTTGGGACTGAGCAAAGATGACAGTTTACAGTACTTCAGGACTTAATTAAAGCTTTGAAAGCTAACAAGTAAGATGCTCCTCCTACTGTTGGAATTTCTTTTTTTCAAACACTTAAGCATAAGACTTTGAACATAACATCCTTAAGAATACACTTCAGATGAGAAGCAGTACATGAATCATCTTAACCTAAATATTTATAAACTACTCATTCCTTAGTCCTGGCTCTGAAAAAAAATACATATATTAAATAAAGAAGTTAATTCAGCAATGAACATTTTAGTAGGTATTCCTATATAAATGAAACAAAAGCAATTTGCCATTCACATTGCCATTTAAGATGTGCTTCTGATTGGATAGATAATTTTATTGAAGAGGTCTGAAACTCCTCCTTCTCAGTATGATCACTAAAACTTTTCCTAAATTCATTGCTTCATCTAGTTACAGCAGAATTTTAGAAGGTCCCTTAAAATTACACTGGTATTTGTGTTTTAATTTTAGGTACTTCTATTATCTCATGCTTGGATTCCATTATTTGCACACCATGTAACAATATTCTATGGATGTTTTTCTGCCTAGAAAACAGATGCCAAACTGCCTCTTCAACAATGCTATCTCTGCTTTCTGGGTATGCTAAGAATCACCATATTGACAGGCCAGAAGACAAAAATAGCCCCAGCAGCACCACATCTCTGTATGCAATCAGCACCACAAATTTCAGCAGAAGTCTAAGAACCACAGAAAAAGTGATCATGAAAGACTATGATGCATACTAACCCATATTCCCAGGAGTTTCAGACCATTTGTGGTGGTAAGACCAGCAAAGTAAGGTTCCAATTTAGATTTCTATTGCCACTGAGAAATACATAATAATGTTCTTTCCGTTGCAATACTTTAGAGTCCTACTATAGTGATCTATGAATAGCTGAAAAAAGGTTTATAATGTAAACAAAAACTAATAACATGAAATGTACAAGTATCATTATTTAATGAGATGACTTGTTACATCATCTTTGTACTAAGAACAAAACCAGAAGCTGTGGAATCCCATGAGAAGGTTTTCTGTTTACTAGCCAAAAAGCTCTTCATAATACTTCCTTTGTTTTCATGTTGAACAAAGTGACTGAATTTGGTGGAACATCTCTCTTCCCTCCCAGGAGCTTCCACTACCACTCTGAATGTGAAGTTTCTTTTCCACTAAGTGGCGTGGGGTACAAATGACTGAAGTATGGTACCTCAAATGCTTCCCTGTGTGCCTGCCTTCATGCACTGCAATATTTCTTATGTACTTATCTATACTGACCTCCACATCACTCAATATCAAGCAAAGACACCTGTTTTGGTAGAAATTGGGTACTCAGTTTTGTCTTAAGGGTATGCTCCTTTGTGCACGGTAGAGCCACACATGCCTTTTTCTTTCCAGACTACTTATTTATCCACAGAAACACTGCTGTATCCACAGGAACACTGGAGATGGGTCCGATGAGTAAGAGGTACTCTCCACACCACACAAATCAGGACCATCCCCTCTGCTCTCTGAACAGACCAACATAAAACATATCACAAAGAAATACAGAGAAGATCCCAATCAGCATCCGCAGGTGTGGATGTGCTGATTATGTTCTGCACTATGAAAAGCGTAAAGGTATAGTAATCTTTACTTTGACTCGTACACCAAAAGACTACACTGTTTGGCAATCTCTCTAACAGCATAGAAGGTAAATTTTAGCCCCTCCATCCTCAGATAAACCTTTCCTAATAGGGTCAGCAAACACACTGGAGAAAAACGTCGGAATAGGACTATTTATTTTTCTTAGCAATGTTTTCTTAGAATTATGCATAAAAAATATTTGTACATTCAGACAAATCACTACACAAGTCCTCTCAAATTCGTAAGACTTCTGAGCAAGAGAAATAGACACTAAAGACAAAAGGCGATATGAGAGCTGGCATATCCCTTGACTGAGCTGTGAATGTCAAACTTGACACTGAAGTATCTTTAAGTAACTAAGTGATCAAAAAAACTTCGTCAGAATCAAACAGCACTCCAACTACCCTGTCTGCTAGACCACATTGCTCAGTGCCCCATCCAACCTCAGCTTGAATACTTTCAGGGATAGAGCATCCACAATTTCTCTGGGCAACTTATTCCAGTTTCTCATCACCCTCACAATAAAGAATTTATTCACAGTAACTTATGTAAATCTACCCTCTTTCAGTTTAAAGCCATTCCCCCCATCCCATCACTATACAGGTCTCCGTCAGAGGTCTCTCATCAGCTTTCCTGCAGGCCCCCTTTACCCATCACTATACAGGTCTCCGTCAGAGGTCTCTCATCAGCTTTCCTGCAGGCCCCCTTTACGTACTAGACGACTGCTCTAAGGTCTTTCTGAAGCATTCTCTTCTCTAAGCTGAACATCCCCAACTTGCTCAGCTTCTCTTCATAGGAGAGGTGCTCCAGCACTCTTATCATCTTTGTGGCCTTCCTTTGTACTTGCTCAACAGGTCTGTGACCTTCTTGGGGGCCCCCCAAGAGCTGGACACAACACCCCAGGTGGGGTCTCACCAGAACAGAGTAGAGGGGCAGAATCCTCTCCCTCACCCTGCTGGTCATGCTGCTTTTGATGCTGCCCAGGATGTGGTTGGTTCCTGGGCTGCAAGTGCACACTGGTGACTCATGTCCAAATTCTCATCCACCAGCATCCCCAAGTCCTTCTCTTCAGGGCTGCTCTCAATCCATTTTCCACCCAGCCTCTATTTGTGCTCGGGATTGCCCCAACCCAGGTGCAGGACTTTGCACTTGACATTGTTGACTTTCATGAGGTTTACATGAGGTTCTTAATTGTGACATCTACTAGATGACATCCCTTCCTTCCAGGATGTCATCCTGGAAGGTTTTGTTGGCACACTTGCTGAGGATGCCCTTGATCCCACTGTCCATGTTGCAGACAAAGATACTAAGCAGCGCCAGTCCCAGTACCAACACCTGAGGACGCCAGTTGTCCCTGGCCTCCATTTGGAGAGTGAGCCTTTGACTGCAACTCTCTGAGTGTGACCCTTATCCGTGAAATCCATGTCTCTTCAGTTTAGAAACAAGGATGTCATATGGAGAGTGTTAAATGTTCTGCATAAGTGTCAGTTGCTCTTCTCTTAGCCACCCATTCCATTACCCCATTGTAGAATTCCATCAAATATTTCAGGCCCAATTTACCCCTAGTGAAGCCATGTTGGCTGACACGAATCACCTCCTTACTTTCCATGTGCCTGAGCATAGTTTCCAGGAGGATCTACGCCATGATCTTGCTAGGCACAGAGGTGAGACTGACTGGCCCGTAGTTCCTTTGTAGTTAAGCTATCATTTAGCTGCATGGATGTATCCTCTGGCATTTAGCTGACTCACACTGGTACTCAGGCCAAGAACTTCCTTCAAAAACAAACTCATCAGGAAAAAAAAGCAAACAGCTTTCCCAGATAGTGAAGGATGGGAAGTTCTGGGTATAAAACAGTCCAAGAAGAATCCAGCCCATTCAGTTCCTTGGCAGGCACCCATCTGACTTTGGGGTTTGCTACAGAGTAGCAAAGTAGCAGCAACAAGGAGGGGAAAAGCCCCAATAGGCACAGAAAGTGAGATTCAGGCTGGGGACATGGTGAAGGCAACAGCTCTTGCAACCAAGCAACGAGTTTCTCTCTCCTGAATAGATTACAGGAACACCAAAAGCAACCTCACCTTACCTTCTCAAGAGCAAAAGAAGCTAACAGATCTCACTCTATTAATTCCACTTCTCGTACGCCTCTCCACTGCTATTTACACCCCCCACAGCACAACCTCACAAATGTGGGTTGAATCTGCAAATTGCACCAGTTAAAGAGCCAGTTGAAAATCACAAATTTCTTTTGTTCTTACAAAGTTATTTTTAATCCACATCAGTTCAGTGATCCAATATTATCACAAAGCCTTACCAACAGTTGTGCAACCACAGCCAAAAGAGTGGCAAAGTGCCATAAGAGTTGTAGTATTTTTAAGTCAGCTTTGGTGCTGAAGGGAACATCCCACTAAACCGTACTGCTCATCAAGCTGTAAACTTAAATGTCAGAAGTTTCCTTCAGTTCAAATGGCACCACCATGTTTCTGGAGTTGTGAACAAGACTTAATAACTGTAAACTGCTGCAAATAACAGCAGTATTTCTACTATTGGATGGTATAGATTTTTTTAAGTATTTGTGTCCATTATGTTTAATGTAACTGTGATCATAAACTAGAAGCTCTAGTCAAAGGACATCAAGACAGACCTTTCAATTTCTATTTTCCCTTGCCAGAAAACTGCCAGTTCCTAAGTTTGTACAGAGATAAAAGGAACCAAGTGGACCAATTCCAGAAGCCTGATACTTTCTTCATAGGATGAGTTTTATGATTCACAGTGAACTGCTCTCCATTAGGAGAGGATACAAATCATCTTACTATCACTGGGTGATCACCTGCAAACACTCACTTCTTATACAGCCCTGGATGAATCTTTCAGCCTCTGTGCCTCAGTTCCAGAGTGTGCAATATGTGCATTCCCTAACCTCAAAGAGACATTTTTAAAGGTGTATAATTATTTCTAGAATTTCAAATACTGCAAAACCAAGGATCTCATGAAAATCAAAGGGCACCAAACACAGGGGGCTGACCAGGTGGCATGCAGTCACAAAATATATGAATCTTGAGCTAAAGGAGCTAGCAATAAAAATGAGCATAGTTAATAAAATGGCATCATCCAGTACCTGCCTTATTAGACAGAAGCATCCTGTCTAATAAGGCAGGTACTTGACTATGACTGTGCATATACACAACACCACACAAAATTTTGCAAGTAACTTGCTTTTTGACTATGATGCAGAACATAGCTGTGACTCATTGAAGAAACTGCTGCTAGCTTACCCTCACTTTTAGTTTCTAAAAATCTAATATTTCAATATACAAAACACAAGCACATCTAGACAATAGTTAAAATATACAAGGCACTTGCAACACCTACAACTTCCCCTATTTCACCGATCACAAACAAAACAGCCAGTTTTGCAGCAAGGAGGAAATAACAACAAAATGGTAAATATTGTACCTCGCAACAGGCTGATACAGTTTTCTGGTTCACAAGTGGAGAATGGAAGGTAAAAAGTGAAATTTCTAGCTCATTGAAGAAGGACTTGAAGTTTCTTGTTCACATACAAGGAGAAAAAGCTCTTTTTGCACAGTAGAAATGTGAAGAATAAGACAAGACACATGACCGCATAAGTACAGCAGGAATCTGCAATGACAAATCACACACTTCGTCTATTTAGAGAAAATTAAATTCAGAATATCAGTGGTGAGGGCCCATGTGAGAGACTGAAATGTTAAGGGTTAATGACTCAAACAGTCGACCTATTATTAACAAGAACTTTCAGGAGTGGGTTGTAACAGCCCATAACAAGTAGGTACAGTACAAATCGGATTCAAACAAATTACACTTAGAGAAGGAATGGTCCAAGCTGTACCTAACACTGGATGGCAGAGAAGACATGAACAGCGTGTTCCAAACCCCTGCTTAGTACTGTCAGCAAAGACTTCATTTAGAAAAGCATTCCATAGCTTTTAACTTCTGTAGAGTTTGCTATTAAGCAGCATGAGGTTTTAAATAATGAAACATATACTAAGCTGCTCATTTTTACGCTTCTAAATGCACATTTTATTCTGCCTGATCCGTGAAGTTTGCTTTTTAGCTTCCACAGTATATAAATTTCAAATACGGCACCACATAATTACCAGCAGCAGAATCACAAAATCTTTTAGGCTGAAAAACACACTTAAGATCACCAAGTTCAGCTGTTGAGCTAACCATGCCAGGTCCACTACTAAACCATGTCCCTAAGCACCATATCTACACGTCTTTTGAATACCTCCAGGGAAGGTGACTCAACCACTTCCCTGGGCACCCTGTTCCAAAGTCTGACCACCCTTTCAGTGAAGAAATTTTTCCTAATATCTTATCTAAACTCCCTTGGTGCAGCTTCAGGCCATTTCCTCTTGCCCTATCACTTGTTACTTGGGAGAAGAGAACAAGCCCCACCTGGCTACAATCAGGTTAATTGTAGAGAGCGACAAAGTCTCCCCTGACCCTTCTTTTCTCCAGACAAAACAATCCCAGCTCCCTCACTTGCTCTTCATAGGATTTGTGCTCCAGACCCTTCACAAGCTTCATTACCCTTTCTCTGGACTCACTCCAGCACCTCCATATCTATCCTGTAGTGAGTGATGGGCCCAAAACTGAACACAGAATTCGAGGTATGGCCTCATCAGTGCCAAGTACAGCAAGAGGATCACTTCCCTGGTCCTGCTGGCCAAGCTATTGTTGATACAAGTCAGGGTGCCATTGGCCTTCTTGGCCACCTGGGCACTCTGTTGGCGCATGTTCAGCTGCTGCCCCCCAGCATCCCTCCTTTCCCAGCAGGCAGTTTCCAGCCACTCTCCCCCAAGTCTGGATGGCTGCCTGCGGTTGTTGTGACCTAAGAGCAGGACCCGGAACTTGACCTTGTTGAACCTCATACCACTGGCCCTGGCCCACCTATCCAGCCTGTCCAGATCCCTGTGCAGGGCCCTCCTACGCTCCAGCAGATCAGCACTCCTGCCCAACTTGGTGTTGTCTGTGTACTTATTGAGGGTACACTCAACCTCTTCATGCAGATCATCAATAAAAATATTAAATAGAACCTAAACTGAGCTCTGAGAAACATCACTTGTGACCAGCCACCAGCTGGATGTAAATCCATTTACCACCACTCTCTGGGCCCAGCTATCCAGCCAGTTTTTTTTAACCAGCAAAGAGTGCACCTGTCTAAGCCATGGGCTGCCAGTTTCTCAGGAGAATGCTGTGGGAGAAAGTGTCTAAGACTATCTACTAAAGTCCAAGTAAGCTACATCAACAGCCTTTACCTCATCCACTAAGCGGGTCACCTNTTAAATAGAACCTAAACTGAGCTCTGAGAAACATCACTTGTGACCAGCCACCAGCTGGATGTAAATCCATTTACCACCACTCTCTGGGCCCAGCTATCCAGCCAGTTTTTTTTAACCAGCAAAGAGTGCACCTGTCTAAGCCATGGGCTGCCAGTTTCTCAGGAGAATGCTGTGGGAGAAAGTGTCTAAGACTATCTACTAAAGTCCAAGTAAGCTACATCAACAGCCTTTACCTCATCCACTAAGCGGGTCACCTTCTCACAGAAGTGACAGCTAAGAGTAAGCTAAGTAATAACACTGCAACACCAACAAGTACACCTTGTTCAACCATTATGTAAGACAAAGACAGGCTCTCAGTAATTGCTAGCACAGCACGGTATCATGGAGGGTGCTGAAATCTGTGCCAGATTTTATCTACCCTTAAAACAAAATGCGAACTGAGGGGAGAAGGGGAGGAAGTGTCTTACAAACAGCTGCCTAAGGAAAGGCTTTTGCCAGTTTCTACCCTAAAGGAGGTAAGAATACCAAGATACTTAGAGTGCTTTGGCTACACAGAACATAAACACATAGATTAGGTACAGCACATTCAGGACTGCAAGAATCAGTAAGCACATTTTCAATAGTATAGGGAGCACATTATGTGACCACAGAGAAAGTATTTTTTTGTAATTTCCAGCCCATTCTGTTGGTGTCAGAAGTAAAAAAAGAAATGCCTTAGCTATCTAAGAAGATAAGAAACGACACTAAGAAAAATCGGCTCAATTCTACAAACACACACTATTGCAGTAAACCACATGTTTAAACTCTCCCGATATCAAGAACACCCAAATACATAACTAAAGACAGCCTTAAACCTGCATCAAATGAACTTGGTGAAAGAAACCTCCTGCTTTTTTAATGATTTAAGGATCAATTCCTAGATTTAGAATATGATTTTCAACTCCCTGTTTTATCTAACTGGGGGAGGGGAAGAATCCAGGAAAGAGATGAAATACAGTAAAAATTAATTAAGAGGAACATTTTTACAATCCTGTTTTATTTTCCCCTCAATAAATTAATTATTAGAAACTGATCTTTAAAAACAAAAGAGATGGGAATAATTGTGTTCAATTTTGGTTGTCTTGAATCAATTTTGAGACAGGTATAAGGGAAAAAACCCAATCAGGTATGCATAGGAGAAAGCAGTCGGGTGGAGAAACAGATGTGACCAATAAAGCATTATTTGTGTTGTGGAAGAGTCAGAGTGACAACCACATTAGGCATTCATCAGAATATGTATTCCCTGCTTTGAAGGTGGAAAAATTTTGAGATCACTTAATGAACTTTATTGTAAAGCATCTCCACCGTAATAACCCATGAGATAAACATCCCATAAATTTACATTGATACATAAAAAAGCCAAGTGGATTCTACTATATACATTCATGAATTCCCAAGCTGCCAATGCTCCTTATGTTAGGTTCATTTTAAAAAGAGTTTCTGTGGTTTTAACTTTGATCTGAGCCCTCCTCCACCTTACATTATCCAAATCTTAGCTCAAATCATTTACATAAATACAAAGCTCCCATCGTTTTTTTAAATGGAAGGAAACAAACCCCCTATTTCTTCACCTTAAGCAATATCCTTCTAGAAGTAACATGAAACAAGTATATTTACATTTCTTTTGGAAGAGCTAACAACATCTGCACCAAGTTTTCCTTAAGCAACAGCACGTACCATGGCTCAGCTTTGAAGAGAGAGCATTAAAAGAGAAAAGGTCGGGGGTGGTGGGGGACAACCGAAAAACCTCTGATCACCTAAGCAGGTTATTGGATTCTACTTTATGGTAGTAAAAGGTAAGTTTACTATTTAAAGACTTTCCTGCTGTCGGACCGTATTCAGCAAAATCAGCGTCTTGGGCAGAAGGGCCCCAGTCCAGCCCCTCTCTCCCCGCGGTGGCGCCCAGCCGGACCTCCACGGGGATGGGCTGCGCGCACCTGGAAAAGCCCGTTCAGACACACCACCGCTAAATCCTGCAAGAACCAGCGCCTCAGGCATGCAGGAACCTACTCCTCACCATGCCCTCACAGGCTGTTGGGTAGGTTTTTTCCTTAAAAAGCTGCAACTCCACAGTTACTAGACTTAAAAGTCTGTGGAACTTCACAGAAATCCCTCCCCTCCCCCGCTTCCAAAACGAACACACACATAAAAAGCACAGGAATGAGACACGTTTTCTGCCAGTCTCCTTCAAGGCCTTGGGTGCCGGCGGTGCTCCCGGCGGGGACAGGGACCCTCCGCTCCCGGCGCGGCTCAGCACCTGCCCCAGCCCGCCTCCGGGGCCCCGCCGGCCTCAGCCCTGCGCCGCCCGCCTTCTCCCACAGCCCCGCTCCG
>VXAY01003990.1:276539-326460 GCA_013399855.1 Oxyruncus cristatus
GCCCTCCGCAGCCTCCGGCGCCCCGCCGGGCCCCCAGGACGGAGCGGGGATCCCGCGCTACCGTCCCTGACCCTCCCGGCCGGCAACGCGGCGCTCCCCTCACCTCCAGCGCCGGCGGATGGCGGCAGAAGGCGGTGCTGTGGAAGGGCTCCTCCCGCCGGCGACTCCTCACGCCCGTCCGGCCCATGGGCGAGACGGCGGGACAGCTCGATAGGCGCCCGGAGAGCTTTTCCCGCCAGTCCCGCGGCGCTGTCCGCCTTCCCTCGCCCTTTGCCGCCTCTCGCCCTGCGGGTGTGGGCGCTCTGGACGCGGGAGGTTGTTTGCGGAGCGGGGTCGGGAGAGCGGCTCGGACTTGGCGGTCCTGGGTCCGCGGGAGACACGGCTGCGAGGGGCCGTGAAGGGCTGCGAGCCACTCTGAGGTGCGAGGCCATGGTGGTGCACAGAAGTGTGACAGCACCTGTTGGCCCGTTCTGGCAGAGGGAGCTCTGGCTCCGTTGCTAGCCCACCTTTCACAGAATCGCAGAATGTTAGGACGTTGAAATGGACCTTAAAGAACATCTAGTCCCAACTGCCCCTGCCATGGGCAGAGACACCTCCCATTAGACCAGGTTGCTCAAGGCCTTATCCAGCATGGGTTTGAACACTGCCAGAGTTGGGGCATCCACGACCTCTCTGGGTCGTGTTTCACCTGTTCCAGTGTTTCACCATCCTCACAGTTAAAAATTTTTTCCTCATATCTAGCTTAGATTTTCCCTCTTTCAATTTGTACCCGTTACTCCTTGTCCTATCACTATGGTTCCAAATGGAGAGTCCCTCCCCGGCTTCCCTGTAGGCCCCCTTCAGATACTGGAATGTTGCTGTGAGGTCGCTATGCAAACTTCTCCAGGCTGAACAGCCCCAAATTTCTCAGCCTGTCTTAACCCCTGTTCTCAGCCCATGTTCAGGGTTGAACCTGTCTGCCTGGACTGGGAAGTTCATCTTTCTTGACTTTTGCTTCATTTCTCTGCGATTGCACTCGTTCATCTCACATGAGCTCCAAGTACTGCCTCTCATGTAGAGCTACTTTTGGGCTGGCCACCAGGAGACCATGTCATGAGTAGGACATATGAGAATAGCCACCAGCAGCATCCACGTGGTCATCCCCATCTATGCTGAGAAGGCCAAAAATACAAGTTGTCAATCTCCCCAACATTATGTATTTTCCATGTTTAAGTTTTGCAGGCCTCAGGAGAAAATTGAACAGGAAGAACTGAGGAGGAGGACAGTGAGGAAGGCTTCAAATCAGTGTAGATGAATGTGGGAGAACATACCGGGAGAACAAATGTGCAAAGATTTCCTGCTGAAGAAAATTATAGGTTGAACACTGCTGTGTTCAAGAGAATGTCTCTCGTACAGGGCCCTGGGCTCTTCTCGTGGAACAGAGTGCTGGGTTTGTACCCACGCCATTGTGACACAAGGCTGAACAGGTGACAGTCTGCTCCCTGCTTGAGAATGGTTAAGAACGCTAAGCAGCTGCTCAGGACCTTCTTATTCCTGGTAGAATAGACTATTCCCAGGCTACACAATATGAGTGCGTAATAGGTCTGAATTTATAGCTGTAATTACTGATATCAGACAGGCTGACTCATGCACATTGAGTTCCAAGTGCAGAAGGAACTATTGTATGCTTGCACACAAAAGAAATATCATAGCCTTTCAATGTTCTGCTTCCATTTTTTTTTTTCCATTTTGTTCAAGGTCCTTACTTCAGTCTGTTTTTTATATGTTATGGTATTGATAAAAAATGAGAGCAAAATAACGTCATATGTTTACTCAAACTTTTGTGCAGTAGTCACATCACTTAAAAGATAGCTGCTTTCCCATGTCAGAGCTGCAAGAGAGATTCCTGATAAACTAGCTTCTGCTCTCATCCACTAATGCTTCAGTTTCTGCTTTTCACAGCAGTAGGGGTACAGTGGCTCATATACACCACAGTCAGATACGCCATCTGGCTCAGCTCTGAATCTTTAGAGTGGATGGCATTTTTTAATGTATTCAAAATCTGCAGCATTTACTAGCTTATGGTTATATGAGTATTTGGAAGATGACTGAGAATAGGCCATCAGGTCTTCTCAAGATTTTCCTTTCAGATTTTTAAGGTGGGCTGCTTCCCATTATATTTCGCTTCAACAAGCAAGACTGAACTGTCTTAAAGAACTTTTGCAAAAGAAGTTTTAAGAACTGCAGATACCAGTGACACCGGTTATATGAGATGAACAGTAACAGGTCCTGTCTCAAGAGTGGACAGAACCCCTGATTACCTGCAAAAAAGCATCCTAAAGTAATAGAGAGTTTCTTCTTTCTACTGAACCAAACAGGTACCTGAACGTTTTCTTCCACTCATGCATGCGCTCAGTGACAATGCTTGTTATATGATGTAAGTAAACTCTCAGTAAATTACAAGTTATAAATCTCAATGACCAGGTTTTTTTCCTCACACTGCCAGGGTGTCCTCACAGTGCCCTGGGGTCTGCCGGCTGCATGCAGATATATGAAAAACCGCCTGATAGGAGCTGCCACTAGTTGTGGTAGTAGATTGCTTGTTACAATCTAATTTTCTGCAGTTATCATTTTGGTAGATTGTCCTTGACAAGGATTATTCCCAGCTGGCAACCAAGCCCCATGCAGCCACCAATTCACTCCCCCTCAGAGTGGGGTGGGTGAGAGAACTGGAAGAGTAAAACCGAGAAAACTCACAAGCTGAGATGAAGAGAGTTTGATAAGTTATGCAAAAGCTGTGTACACAAGTAAAGCAAAACAAGGAATTCTTTCACCATTTCTCATGGGCAGACAGATATTAAGCCATCCCAAGAAAAATGGGCTTCATCACGTGGAACACTGACTTGGGAAGACAAACATCATCCCACTCAATATCCCAGCTCCTTCGTCCTTCTTCTCCCAGCTTTATATGCTGAATATGCATTCCATGGTATGGAATATCCCTTGGGTCAGGTGTCAGGTGTCAGATGTCAGATGTCCTGACTGTGTCCCCTCCCAATTTCTTGTGTACCTCCTTAGTGGAGTGGTGGGAAGACCAGTAAAGGCCTTAGAATCATAGAATCAGCTGGGTTGGAAAAGACCTCTGAGATCATCAAGTCCAACTCTTGATCCAACCTTGATCTAGTAACCGCCGTGGTTACTAGACCATGGCACTAAGTGCCACATCCAGTCTCATCTTAAAAGCCCCCAGGGACGGAGAATCCACCAGTTCCCTGGGCAACCCATTCCAATGCCTGACTACCCTCTCTGTAAAGAATTTCTTCCTTGATGCTGTGTAAGTGCTGCTCCATAGTAATAAAAACATCTCTGAGTTGTCAACACTGTTTTCACTGGTTGAGACTCTTTCAGACAATTTATTGAAGTAGCTTTATGCTCATGAGTTTTTTTACCTTTCTACCCAAAAAACTTACATTCTTGATGATGTGGGGAGAATTGTAATTGTAAGCCAGAACAAGTTTATGCTACCAGGAAAGCCAGTGGTGCAAGTGCGGTGTGAATTTTGCTGAAACCATAAGTAGTTGCAGCTGGATCATATTGTGAATGCAGAACATTTAACATTTTTATTGTATCTTCACTTTGTCAAAGCATTTGCATAAGGATAGCAGTACAGAGTGCTCAGTCACTGCAGGATACTTATGTGAGTTCCAGGTGTCACTACCAGAGGAGTGAGATCAGGTGATCAAAGTAATTTTTTTGGTCTTGAAATCCATGAACAAGTATTGATCTGAGCTACTAACTGTGGGAGTTCAGCACACAGAGCCCAGCACATGCACAGTGAGTATTTTAGGCCCACATTAGTAATTTCATTTTTACTTTCTTTTGGTTTTACATACCCTGTAAGCATGGACCAATTTGTGAAGGAAAGTTGAAAAGTTACATATAAGAAGATTTACTTTTCTCAGCATTCAAAAAAAAAAAAAAAAAAAAGGATTTATAGAAATCTGCAATTGAAGTAAAGGGGGCAACTCAGAGTCTTGTGAGTAGCAATGGGTAATAAAGTCTTTTGCATCAAAAGCATCCCTTTAGAACATGACTTGTGTAGGAGGTAAAACTTAACATACTATTTCAAGGCAGACGATTCTGTGATATGTTAATTGGGAGAGATATTTTACCCCTAGAAATGTATAGAACTACAAAGAGTTCTATTTCTTCTCCTAATTAAAATAAGCAACTTTCTTCACTGTGTTCTTCTCCTACCATGTCTTTAAAGAGCATGCAAGATTACATTAAAAACCAAAACCAGACTGTTTTCCAGTTCTACTGATTTGATCAGCTTATGAAAATAATAAAAAGGGTATATATTAATAAAATATAAAGCATGTTCATCAAGGATGCACTTTACGAGGGATTAAAATCTATTAGCCTCTTATATTTTTCTGAATATTCAAGGACAACTTCTCCTTTCTGTCTAGTAATTGCAGATAGAATAAACTTCTTATATTCTTACATACTATGAAGGAGATATGAGCTATGTCATATCAGCATGTCAACACTAAACCTGCATTTTGTTTGCTGAAAAAAAGGGCAGAAGAGAAGACCTTATAAAAGGGTCCTGAATGCTTTTAATAAAACATATATCATTCAATAGGGATTACCTGGATTTCTGATGACTGCTTTCAGAAGATCATGTGGTTTCGGTATCTAAGAACTGATTGCTTGTGCATCCTGCCTTCCTCCCCTGACTTCTTTTTCATTTGTTTTCCACTCCACAAGCAAAGTAGCAGAACTAGGCACTCAGCTTTGCTCTAGAAATCAGAGAGCTCTTTGTACTCACATGAGCCATGGTCATTCAGATAAGCTTTGTCTACAAGTTGACAACTCAATCTTCCTGATCCCTTCTTTTGAACAAGACTGCCATTTTCGTGCCATTGACATTACTATTTGAGAAGAACAGGTGTACTTCCCAGAAACCAGTGAAATATGGGAAACTGTTTCTTCTCTGAATTATTTTCTTCAGTCTTTCTGGATTCCTCATCCACAACTGCATCCTTTTAGCCACCCACATCCCTGCATTTGTCCTACTTAGTGAACAGCTCCGCAGTAAGTTGGATTTTTTTGGTTGTTCTTGTAACTATGAGGCTGCGGAGCATGCCTGAATGGCGCTAGTAAGATGTAGACAGTACTTCCAGTCTGAGTGTTGCCAGTATTTCCTGTTTTTTGAAAATAATTACATAATCTAAGCCAGGACCACAGGGGAAATTGCATGTAAGACATAAGGGGTTGTAAAATGTTTCTAGAAGTGAAAGAGAGAGAAGCATCTGGTTGAGTTAAAATACCAGCACTGCCAAACAGAAACCATGCAAGGTTCTCGTAGCTAATTAAGTTTTGCCACATTTTCACTTGGAAACTGACCAGTTTTGAGCTCTCCTAGCTGTCAAACCCTAGATGACCTTAATTCTGTTTCCAGTCTATGCACCTGAAGTGATCTAATGCCTAGGAATCCCGGGCAAATAACAGTCATGGAGAAATTCCGTAACAGTTTTTCTTTTCCTGGTAGTTTTATAGCTTAGAGGATATAGATGCAAACGGGTGCAGAGGAGGGGAAGAAATTAGTAAAATGTTGAAGTAAATGTTGTCTGAACATTTTTATTGAGTAGTCTTCTAGTTTCACGCTCTTTAAAATAACAGTATAATGACTGTAAAATTGTCATTTTAGATAAAAAGATGACTTGAACTCATGCTTTTAAAAAACCATCAGATTTAAATAAAGATTGCATTTATAAAGACTTTAGATATTCACTAATGATACACTCACTATTTCCAATAAATTGTGTTATTTGGAGTGTAAGAATTCTGCTTCATATCTGAAGCAGTCTGGAAAAAAAATATTCTATTTAAATGCAAACTAGAATAGATGTTTGCATCTTTAAATAATACAAAAACAATAATTACATATACACACACACACACACACACACACACACACAAAAAGGCAGGTGTTAGGCTGTAGCCTGCACCCTGCAGACTTTGGCTGCCTTTTGTGGCTTTGTTCTTCTCAAAGCTATGTATTCAGTTTGGGACACTGAATCAAAGTATGCTCTGGTCTGAGCGCCTACTTCAAGTTTTGTGACAATAGAATATAAATCTCCCAGTTTACTGCTTGGCAGACCAAGATTGTCTTCCATAGACATCTAATGCCACTGCAACATCTTCCATGTAGAGACATGTCTTCTCCCATGCTTGGGATTCTGTCCCCTCTGATAATGAATCATTTGTTTTCAGTCTTTCAGCATTGTCTTATGTTTTTCCATTTAAAGAGTATCTCACCTTTAGAGAAAAATGTACTCAGGAGATTCACTTCAGAGAAGTTAACTATGAGATGCAGTGCATTTTTAATGGGTGTTGGTGCTACTTCACTGACAAAGCCCTGCTCTTCAGGTGCACAAGAGTGTATAACTGTGATCACACACATTGCTGAGGAGACAGAGATTCAGTTTCTAAGAGTATGCAGAAGTGGGTTGCTCAGGTATCAGTGTGATATCTTACTGTTCCAAAACAATATGCAGATGGTTACATGAAAGTTTTGTTGCTTTAATTTCAGAAATATCTTCAAAGCATGGGTCTTTAACATTTGGTAATGGGACTAGAAAACATGCCTTTATTCCCTAGCTAAACTGGAGTTCTAAACTATGAGAAATCTCCTCTGCTGGATGGAGGTAGAAACAGATTCCATGTTTGGTTTTTTTCCCAGACACATTCCTTTATAACTACACAGAAACAGAGTTACAGTGTATTTCTCTTTCTATTATAGTATCACACCATCATATAGGAAAGCAAATGCTGGTAACTTATATTCCTGTGCTAAGGCTGCCTCCTATGGCCTGTCTGTACGGCACAGCACGGTGCTATGTAAATACACTGGAGGGAATTAGCCCAGAGAACAGTGATTCTACACAGCTACAGCTCCAAAAGAAACGTCTTTCAGCACTAATTCTAAATGGTGATAATTAGGTAGATTGTGACTCTTTAACACTACATGAGATGCCGCATTAGGCTTGGGAGCAATCAAGCAAATGTTCTTTAGTTAACAAGCTACTGCTTCTAAGCCTGTGGAAAGCACTAAACAGAAGGTTTTGTAACTGTTTTCAGCCACAAAAGAAAGAACAAAGTAAGAAGTATAACAGAACAAGCAAGAACAGAGGGAAAGAAAACAATCTTGTAATACATTGAGAATTCCTTCTCCCGCTCGGCCCTCAAAATCGAGCATGTTCATGAGAATTTCTTTTGGAGCGTCTGAATCTTCTTTTTACTTCATCCAGTATAAATGTATGTCTGAAAAACCTTTAATAACAGAGATTCAGCACAACTATCATGATGTTTCAAAAGTTTTTGCAGGTGTTCTATTATTCAGTGATCTCTGTGTATTTAGAACTTGGTGTCTGAACAGAAGACTGTCAAAGGTAATGAGACATTGTGCTGAAGAAGAGGTGTCTCTATAAAGAGGTCATCAAAGAACTACAGATAAAGTTTTGACTGTACCTTCCTGACTTGCATGTATGATATAATTTGTTAGCATTTATCATGCTTCTGATTGGGATATCTCCTGGAAACACTGCTATATAGGATTATGTTAGAATAATTTTTTCTCTTTAACATACTAGCTTTGCTGTACATAACAATGTAATTTCTGAGTCAACATTTCTGCTAAGTTTCTCTGTGTTATCACTGTATTTTGGTATTGAAATGCTATTTATGCACAACTTCTAGAGAAAAAACAAGTAGCTGATGCTGATTGCATTGAAATGTAGACAAAGGTTCAAATCTTGTTTCTTTTCGTATGCATTACACTCATCACTGCAATTCATCTGTTTGGGGCCTAGAGACAAAGATGAATTTGAAGAGGCCAGAAAAATTTAATAGAGAAAACTGTAAAAGCTGCGTGTAAAAGCTGGATGGCCTTCACCTAGAAACACCTGGCTATTAAGTGTATGCTCCATTTATTGCAGAACTAGGAAAGAAAAAATATGCTAGTCTCAAATTCTTGTTAGTGCTCTTGCTTTCCAAACTTTATTTGAGTTCTTCATACATTGAAAGAAAAGCTGTATTCATTTGATGAAATTATACCATCAGGAGAAAAGAGGAACAAAGACAGTAGGAGACAAATAATTTTAAGAAGATTTGTAAGGAACAAAAAACCCGTTTCTTTCACCTCTATGTATGTTTGAGGTGTTTGATTTTCTCAAGATACAGAGAACTGAAATAACAGAGCGCTCTCACTTCCTACTATATTGGTTATAGTAGTTAATGTCTTTTTGCTAAGGTTTTCACCTTTCTACTCAATATATCTTGTAAGTACATGTATAGTCTCAGAGAGGTGACAATTGAGGTGTCCATGTCCCCAGAGCAAGGCTATTTTTCTGCAGAGGTTCTTTCCTAATGAAGTGAACTGTCACTGTTCTCTGTTAGCAAGGAAAGGGCCATTGTCTGCTTCCTGCTAACATATGATGACCTTCAGCTACTACAGCTCTGTAGTGCCAAAGGACTAATTGTTTTTCATCTACAAATTTACTACAGTGTATTTCAGAGCACCAATTTCTTAAAAAAATATTTTCACACCATTACAACTTGTCATTTTAATCTATGTTTCTTAAGGTAGCAATGCCCCCTTTGCTATGACGATTTCATATCTGGCAGTCAATAACACTGATTCAATGATATTTATTCCCATGACAAGTGAAAAGGTCAAAAGTAAGTTATATAAGCCATATTTGTTACCATACAGTTTCCCCCCCCTGTGAATCTAGGTAGTAAATACTAAATCTGTTAACATCACCACCCCCTGAGAAAACAACCAAACATGTTTAGGAAGTTTATTTGATAAAATACAGTCATTCCTGAGTGTTAGTAAGTTTGATGATAGCACTTTACCACAGGAAGTGAAATCTTACTGTAAACCTTCAGCTGGTTAAAAGGTTAAAGGAAATACACATGATCAGAACACTGGCATAAACATTTTGTGTTTCAAAAGCAATAGATGAAGTAAGTAACATCTTAAGTGCTTTGTATTGTTTCTTTGACCTTCTTTTGGTTATTAGTTATTGGTGGACAACAAGCTGTCCATGAGCCAGCAGTGTGTTACTATAATAATTTGTAAAACGTCCTTCTTAACTGTGTTTGAATTGCATCACCAAGTTAAATAAAAATGTCACTTTTTCATACCCACAGTGAAATCTGACATATTTTGAGTTCAGCAATTTGGTATCTGGTTGGTAGAATTTTTTAATGACAGTTCTCTTTTGGCATACTGACAAATTCTTTGAAAGTCTGGCTCAACAAAACCAGTGTCTTCCAGAAGACACCAAATATTTAAGGGATTGGGACTGGAGAAATCATATGTGCAACAGCATTTATTGTAAGACAGACTTATTCTTAAAAAAATCTAAAGATTTGGGAGCATTGAAAAGTTTGTTATTCTCTCAGTGGACTTTTTCAGGCCACTAAGGATTTGGTTGTCCTGCTGTTAAAATTGATAGCAAAAGCCTCAATTATTTTGGTAGGATCAAACCCAAAAGAAAATTGAGTTCTGTGAAAATACCAAAATAATAAAAATAAATATAGCAAATATAATCTACGGCAATTTTGATAGAGGGTTTTTTTTAGTAGCTGAGTATCTTGCCCAAGGGTGGGGGTTTTTTGTCTTTAAGGCAAACCAGGGACTCAAATGCAAAATTCAACATATATCCTTGTTAAAGTTTGTCACAGCTGAAAGTCATGAATACAGAAATAAGGGCACTGATTACTATAATCTATATGTGCATCTTCTTCCATACCCCAATCCTCTTTTGTGAAATACATTAGTCATCAAATCAGCTTGACAGCTAAATTTACAAGACTGCAATTGAATGACTTGGCAAGTTTCCATTTCATACAATTTCAGAAAAAAATATTGAATTAAAATTGTTTTTATTTAATGTTTAGAACTGAATGTGCCTACTGGCTTTACACAGCCAGAAGTAGATTTTTTTTTTTTTAATTCAGGGAAAAGAATATATTAAATAGTCAGAGTACTGTGTATGCCTCTGCCATCGTGGTATCATCCTGGAGGATTTAATTATTGTGAGTAGTGAATTGAACATTTGAACTGAACAAAGGACTAGGAGTTTGTCATATAGCATCATTATAGGAAGAAACAGAATAAGCACAATTAACATCCATTCACATACTAATCAAATGCTGTTATTTATTTAGGAATGGTTTTGGACTACTGAGCTAGACAGAAATTAAATCCCATTGCTAAACCCATGACCTCATTCCCAAGATTTCTGTTTACTGGAGTTAAGTTGGAAGAGGTTAAGAGGATTTCACCTGAGGAGGGATGTGTGTATGTTGTGGAGAGACTCCGTTCAAATTTAGGTTTAAGTAAATCCATATAGACAAACATGAAGCAATTTATACATACAGATACAGCATTGAGAATGCACGCTAACAGTGTTATACTCTTCAGCCTGGGCAAAATCCTTTTTATTTAAATAATAGCTATTAAGTCTTAGGCTGCACAACTGAGGGAGCAGAATAATGCTTGCAACTGTTCTTTCTAAACAGTTTTACATCAGTAGCCACTTTCAGGATCAGAGTATACAAATGTCATATAAATATAGTTAGAAAGGTCAGAAACAGCAACATCCCCATACTTGCTTTATCAGTCCAGAAGTGATAAAGCACACATGGCAGGCAGGAAGCATGTTAAGAACTTACTAGCTACAACAGCTGTTCTTGCAGAATTTCAGTCTCTCTTTAGGCTAAATACACTGTCCTTTTTTAAGGAAATTGTAAAGAACAAAGCACTGTTGCAGTGAAGTCACATGCAGTGTTACAACCACCAAAAAGGACTCTTAGTCAAATCTTCTCAACAGTTTCCTCCCTAACAAGTTTACTTTTGCCAAGTTCTTGTCTGCATAAATTGTCTAAATAATCTTTCAGGAAGAAAGATGGATTACATCATCTCTTGATTAAGTGTCTAACTTTAGACATTTAAGTATTCTAACCCTTCAAAGAAGGTTACCTTCTGAAGAAGTGAGCTCAGGCCATCCATCTATTCCATAAGAAGTCCAGTTCTGTGTTGCATGCTCCCATCACCTACCTGCTAGTCATATGTGAAATTTGACCCTTGGACCGTCTTTAAAACTCACTCAACATAAAAAAAATCTTTGACAAGCAACTCCCTTAGCATTTTTTAAACTCTGTAAGCATTTTTTCTCTTTTTATTGCTGCTTTATCTTAAAGAAAACTGAAGACATTTAAAAGAGAATAAAAGTTGCCATCTGTCTTGTGTCATTATTAACCCACATTTTATAGTACTGGCCATAAATATTAGACAGAACTGTGTTATAAATGAACAGGAAATTGACAGGGAAGTTTTGGTAAATAAGAGAAAAAATAGCAGTAGGAAAAATGAAAAGGGAAGTAGAAAATAAGTTTGGGAGACAGAAAGGGAAAGAAGTGTAGGTGTCTTGATAAGGAAAAATAAAAGTAGAAGCAGTGTATTTTTGTCCTTGCTATCTGTAGCATAATGTAACTAATTATTCCACAACTCCCCAACTGTAGAGAAGCTGGGATGAGTTCAGCCTAATTTTTTATACCTCTACCACTTGGCAGATATTATCAAGTTCTAATTAACATGACAAATTAAAAACCCCTTTATTTCTGAATACCTAGACTGCACATGGGACAAACAGTAGCTAGACATGCAAATGAACTGAGAAAATTGAAAAGAACTAGAAAGGCTGGATTGATCGCTGCCAGTAATCTGATTAAAGTCTTGAAACCACTCATCTTGTACATGTAAACATGTACTTTGACTCAATATAAGACTTGTCTGCATGTAAGAGCTGTATGATTATGCAATTAGCCAGAATCCTAATGCTACTGATGTTATGTTCTCCCAAGCACAGAGTAATTTCCATTTGAACTGCTTTTTGACAGCAAGGGAGCTCTCACAGGGTCCCACCCTAAAAACTCGTTTCTCTTCAAAACATGAAAAAAGTTCCAATTAAGTTGAAAAACTATTTTGAAGGACTGTTTGAAGGAAGTGGGAAATGTTTCTCCACAGTATCATGTCTTTTTTTGTCTTTTTTTTTCTGGATGCAAAATGGGTTGTTACTAGGAGGCAGGTGTTCATCGTGATGTGCATGTGCAGCCCTAAGTCCTGTTTGCAGATGTGTAAAACACTGTCATTTTATAGTATCATACACACTCTTCAGGGGAGAGCGTGTTTACAAGGCATGACAAAGGATTTCAAGATCAGTTTTTCAGAAAGGCAAAGGTCAGATTTTATGGTTTGATAAACTCATGGCACTCCCAGTAAAGTAAAGGGAAGTTGTAAGTCACATAAGAGGACAGAACCTCAAAAACTTTTTTTTCCTTCTGCTTACCAGTATAATGCATATACATACATACACGTAATCTCAGATTCATAATTCAGAGAAGCACACGAAAGGGGTGAAAAGAAGCTAAAATTATCATGATTTTAATGACACAGCTTATAAATTAGGGTATTTAGGTATCCAAGGAAACAATCCTGGGATGTTACTTGTGTCTTCTTTTCTTCTCCGTTCCTTCTTGTGGGGTCATAAGCTGCACGTAAGAAGACTGTGAAGAATACACATTCGATTGAGGTAGCCTTTAAACCCTTCTTTGATAGGTGCATGGGAGCACCTAGAGAAACTTATCTGTTTTGGGAAAACAGAAAATATTTATGAAAATAAAGAGTTTGAGATACAGAGAGTTCATATTTCTTTCCTCTCCCAGTCTGATAAAAAATTCAAAGTATCCATTGTTATATTACATTTCCCAAATGCTCAGCAAGTTTAATTGGCACAGAGTACATAGTGTTCCTGAAATGTCTTGTTTAACACATTTTCCAGTAAATCTCACAATTGTCAAATATTAATAAGTTGGGTACTGAATGTCGCAAAGGAGAGTAGCAGCTTTACTGGCAGAATAAAGCTTTGCAGACAGGAGAGCATCATTTTCCTAAGACAGAAGGTAAGCGTATCTGGGAAATGAGCTGAGGAAAAATCTACCTTTACTCTCATTATAAGCATAACATAATGTCTTCTGGAAGAGCAGCTAAAATACTATTATCCCAGTCATTAGGTACAACTTATCAGCAAAGGCCATGATAGTAAAATGTAGAGTGGTAGAGTGACATAGTTTTGAATAATTTATAAATATCAATATGTTTGGAGGGATAATTTCTGAAATAATATCCATGTAGTCTGGTTACCTGAACACAGGGGAACTTCTTAAGTGGCCATCAAGCTAAATTTTGTGTGGTAAGGGGTGAACTTCTGAATTTCTAAATGCATTCCTTAAAAATCTGGTTTAAAGTCAAAACACAGCACAATTATTACCATAGTCCCCAAACAACAGCTGGGTTATGAAGACAGAGGTTCTTTAGTTTTGTCTAATGAAGAATCCCATGGACAGTGAGACCATTAGATGCAAGGCTGCAAGTGTCATGGTCCTGCACAGATGCTGGTGCTCCCAGTCCTCTGCAGAGCCCCATCATGGCTGCCTCCCTTCCTGTCCCATCTCCTGTCTTTACAAGAGGTGTCAAACTTCCAGTTGCCTTGGCACTGCGCTTGTGAGCAGCTGTCCCCTTAGCTCATGGAAACCACTTGTGTTACTGGGAGTGAATCTTCTAGTCGTGTTGGTCATGTGGCTGTTTATGAGAGAGAAGGACAGAAATTTTCAGAGCAGTAACTCATTTCATTTTGCGGTGCTTGGATGCCTGAAATGAGATTTTCCTCTTTTTTTGCCCATGGGCTCCTGAATGTTTAAGAATGAGGTTTGTTCAATAACTTGTAGGAATAAACTGTACAGGCAATTCTGTATGGTATGCACTGGAGATCCACAAGCAGAACAGATGTTCTTCTGGGATTCATAGCCTATGGAAAATCCTCACAGCACTTCTGTCTTAAGTGGCACTGTACAAAGTCATAGTAGAGAAGTGTGCAGGAGAAATGAGGTGAGGAAGCAATTAGGATGCCTCACTTATGTGTGCTCAGAGGATTGTTCCTTCTGGGATAAAGAAGGCTGGTAGGGAAGCACGTGAAGCTGTGATTACATGTACCCAGTATTTCTGAAAATGCACCTACCTGCTTAGAACACAAGCAGTGACCTGGGCTAGAGGCTGCAAAATGAGCTGCTCAGCAGCCCAAACCCCAGTTCTAGTGCACTCAGGCAAAACTTAATAGAGGCAGATCAATGTGACCAGAGTCCAAAGTGCTCTGAAGACATCGAGCTTTCATGGTTAAAAAGATGAGAAGAGAATGTTTGCCTGGAAGTAGCACAAGGGGCATAGCTTGTACCTTCCACAGACAAACCTTGACTAATACAGAAGGGTATGTGCAGAGTTGTAGCAAAGTGTGGAGTACCACTATACTATCAGCAACTGTGTGGTCACCAAGTGTTATGCTGAAAACATAGAATGTTAGGATTTATCAAAAGGTAGTTTAATTGATCTGCACTGTTATAACCCCTTCAGTTTACTACCCATTCCAAGAACATGATATACAACTAACCTTTTCCCTTGCAAAGGAAATGTTCTGTTGTCTGAAGAAGGTAGTCATCACCCAAAGGTTAAATAACTTGTTGGGAATCCAGTACTATTTTTATACAACAGTAAGTGACTATTACAGCTTCCTTAGCTGGTGTCAAGAGAGATGTGTCTTGTTGCTCCAAGGTGTTTTGTAATTGCATTTGATTGTATACTTTGGTTCTGTAATTAAGGATTTAATGTAGTTATCACAGAGTAAAATTTTTTGCCTTATCTAATGGGAGATTTGATTAGACCGCTGCAGTAATGATTCTGATCTGTCTTGTAAACAGCTAATGATATTCTTTACCCACTTCCACACACAGAATATATGCTTTGGCTATGTCCCACAGGAATGTGCTTCACACTTTGATAAAGAATCATTCTATTATTTAAAATATTGTCTTTAATTAGTTACTTTATTAAATATTGGATATTATGTCTGTTAAGACATTTTTGCCATCTCAGGTTGGCTTTTCATTTTCCTATGGAAACATAGTCACAGGAAACAGTCAAATAAGGTATAATGTTTCATTAGATGATGCCACGATCAAACCTATAAGCAAACTATGGCAGTATCACACAAATGATGGTAACAAGTGCTAATGATTTAAAAAAAAATCCAACACAATCAAACTAAAAGGCTTGGCATGTTCCCCTGTCACATTGTTGATAATAATTCTGATGTTTAGAAAGTGGGGATGTCTGAGAAGAAACAACTGAATGTCTATTATTAATCAGTTTGTTTCAGAATTAGGTATTGAATTCCACAGGCTTTATCCTTCTCCATGAAAACCCAGAGGTTTTTTTTCTTTCATTCTGACAAGCACAAGACTTAGTCCCTTGTGAATTTTCTCCTTATTTTTGCAGTTACACCATTATCCTGCCTAAATAAACTGTGCAGATAACTGAAGCAGAAACTGCTCTGTAAGAAACTGCTGAATTAATTCCTACTGCTTTCTGCTAGAGAAAAAAAAAATTAAAAATAACCTCAGATACTTTCATTATCATCACGGGTGTAATGACTGCTATCATCACTACTGGCGTTGCAGGACCATCATTGCTGCAAAGTCATAGTACAAGAAGCACGGTGGAGCAAGCTGTTTGACAGTTTAACAGCATGCTCCTTTCTTCTCTCTGACCCAGAACAATACTGAACTAGTAGTGCTATTAGTGTAAACACAGCCGTCTTCAACAAAGGCAGCATACTAAGTGCTCAGCAGACCTGCTGCCAAAACAACTTCCAATTTAAGGCACAAAAGCAAATACAGCACAAGCCAGGGAGGCATCTGCTCACAAGTGGAGTATGTACCAGAACAGATAGGTTTTCAAGACCATGTTAAGGAAGCAAAGGAAACTGGCATAAGCTTTTTTTTACTGTTTCTTTTTAATTGGCATATACAATATTTTTATGAACAGACGTAAGGTAGGAACTAGATAACTTTTATAAATCTCTGACAAAGCTGTGAACATGGAAAAAGATAAATAAAATGAACAACCAGATATATGATGCTAAGTCATCAGGTTCAAGTGAATTCACATGTGAATATGATTAAACTTCAGCAGTAGCCTGGATCCTATGCTTGCCAGTTTATTTAGCATTCCCTAGATTGCACTCAGATTCTGAAATTGATGGGAAAAACAAACTATTTCACTGGCTTTAGAACAAAAAAAACCGAAGCTTTGTTTGAGCTTACTGTAGATCTCCTTTCCTAATGGTGACTGATTGAGTTTCAGGATGCTTCTAACCACCAGTGGGTCAGAGAAGGTTGTTACTTTCCCCTTTTGTCCTCCTAGTCAGACAAACAGTGAATCTTTTGTCAGTCAACACGAGAAAATAGCTTCTCACAGAAAGTTTAAGGGAGTGTGGGAGGTTCATAGTCAGTGCAGCATTTAGCTGAGCTGGATGAGCAGAAGTATCCGAGGAGCACTGAAGGTTGCCTGCCTGTTGAGCCATGAGGGCTGCAGGATGGCTGTCCCTGTGGCATGGGTGGTTTTGGAGGAATGGCCCATGCCCTTCTTTCTTTGGGCATTGTGGCAATTTCAGGAAATAATCCATCTGCTGCTGCATTGCCCTTCTGCTTCATCACAGCTTGAGATCTTGGAGCAAAAAGCAGGATACATGGTTTAGGAAGTGTGAAAAATATTTCTATTACTCTTTTTTCTTAGGTGTTGCATTTAAAATATCAGTAGTGTGAAGGAAGCACTACGTATCACTAGTATCTATTAAAATGTCACAAAGGATAACTCTGTAGTTTATAATTTAAAATATAGCATATTGTTAATATGTTACTTTTGTAGGTTTGCTTACTACCTGTGGAAAGAAGGATTCCCTGGAAAACAATTCCTTCCTCAATGAGGTGCTGCTTCTGTATTTAAGATGTAGTTTAAATCTGGGGAGGGCAGGACACAGAGAAAACATGGGAGAAAGGGAATAATTCTGTTCAGTTTGTGGAGGATTTTTCATTGCCTTTTTCAAAAGGCCATCACAGTTGTTCATGTGAACTATTTTAAGAAGATGCGACTGAAGAGCTCAATGATTTTTTCAAAACCCAAGATGTTTAAGTAACATTCATGCTGCTATTGAGTTTTACAGAAACAGCAACCAGTGACGAGCAGTTAACAAAAGAGTAAAACGCAGGTACGTGGAGGTGAAAATAAAGTCTTTCTACATTTCCTACCGAGTCCTTATCTCATAGCTAATCACACAGACCAAATAAAAATGGAATTTAATTGACGTCACTTCACACTAGAATATTAATGCAGCCAAAAAAGATATGCCTAAGAAGATTGCTGATCTTAATGATTTCTGTGATATCTTACGTAGAGAAGAATTTTATACTTGTTACATCTAATCTGAATAAGTAAAACAAGGAAAAATAAGGAAATATATTCGGTAATATGTTCCAAATAAGTTTTGCTTCATGAAAGCTGTATGTATAGAGTAAGGAAAATTTGCTACTTTTTCCTAAACAAATCTATGAATGCAATGGTGGTCATCCTATTTCTGCTTGTCAATTAAATTCTCCTTTGTTTGGCACTATTTTAAACATATTGCATTTGTCATTGTGCTAATGAATGCATTTGTGCTAGCAAGAGCATTAAGTGCTAATATTGTACAAACACAATAGCTCAGCA
Organism: Oxyruncus cristatus; assembly: GCA_013399855.1. Classification (NCBI taxonomy): domain Eukaryota; kingdom Metazoa; phylum Chordata; class Aves; order Passeriformes; family Cotingidae; genus Oxyruncus; species Oxyruncus cristatus. The sequence continues at coordinate 294,256 of VXAY01003990.1, forward strand.
GACAGAAGTTACAGAATATTCTGAGCTGAAAGGGACCCACAAGGCTCATGCGGCAAAGTAGCCAGACTTTCTCCTGTAAAATGTGCATACCATTCTTTAAGTTTATAACTGCTATGAAATTAACGTGAGATACTGTACTGTCATTAGCCCTCATTAGCTCAACAGTGTTTCTTATTTAATAGTTTATTCCTCTGTGCAGTTTGCAATTACAAATCCCCTGCTAATATACAAATGTATTTTACTTTGTAGAGTGCAAACCACAGAAGTTGTCATATCACCTTCAAAAAGCTACACATCATGCCATCTGCTTCATCACTTTTCTCAGGGCAGCACTGTGTCTTCATGCCTCAGGCAATTCAGGACTGGGAAATAAGGGCTGCTTTGGTTAAGACACAAATCCATATGAATTTGCAGCCTAGCATTATTTAGATCTGCATTGATGTGCTAATGTTTCTCTTTATTTTCTAATTTAGATTTTCTGTTATCAGTCAGATCACTTGCTGTAGTTTCTTGTTTCAGCTGAGAAGCAGAAGTACCAATAGAACCAGAGAAAAGTCTTTTCTGCCTTTCTAGGCTGGATGGGAAGCACAGCCTTATGAGAACAATGAGTCCTATTTTGGTTTGTATCCAAAACCAAGGTCAGGAGGAGATACAAACCTATGAATTGCATTTCACAGAATCACACAATCACAGAAAAGATATACTGGTTGATACTGGAAGGGATCTCTTGAGGTCATCTGGTCCAACATGGTTGCCCAAGCAGGGCCACCTAGAGATGGTTGCTCTGGATCATGTCCAGATGGCTTTTGAATATCTCCAAGGGTGGAGACTTCATACCCTCCCCGAGCAATCTGTGTCAGTGCTTAGTCACACTCATCGTGTAAAAGTGTTTTCTAATGTTCAGAGGGACCCTTCTGTGTTTCATCCGTGTCATTACCTCTTGGCCTGTCACTGGCATCACTGAAAGGAGCCTGGCTCTATTTTCTTTGTACCCTTCCTTCAGATGTTATATACACTGATGAGATTCCCCTTCAACTTTCTTTTCTCTGGGCTGAACAGACCCAGCTATTTCAGTTTTCAGTCATCAGGCACTTCTAGTTGCCATGATCAGAGGTTATTGGGAGTGGCATCACAATGTCATCTGCCAGTTCCCTCCGCACTTGTGGGTGCTTAGGCCTCATGGCTCATGCCCTATGTAAATTCAGTTTAATTAGGTATTGCCTGATGTGATTCTCTTCCAACAAGGGTAATATTGCTTGCTCTGGACTTTCCCCATGGTCTCTGAGACCTGGGATCTCTGAAGGCCATCCTCGCTAGTAAAGACTAAGTAGCATTCAGTACTTCAGCCTCTTCCATGTCCTGCATAAGGTCCCTTAGCCATAACCATCATCTCTGAGTAATGGGCCCTAGTCTTCTAGGGCCCTAGTCTTTCCCCTAGTCTTCCTTTTTGTCTCCTAAGTACTCTTATATGTGCCTAACCTTCTTGTCTTTGACATCTTTTTTGCATTAAACTCTATTTGGTTTTTGCTTTCCTAATTCTCTCCTTGGATGTTTGCCAGTATTTCTGTGTACCACCAAGGTAATCTGTTCTTGTTTCTATATGCTTCCTTTTTGTGTTTGATTTTGACTAGAAGCTCCATGGTCATCCATGCAGGCCTCCTAGCATTTGTCCTGGAAATCTACAGTATTTTCTGGACAATCTTTCCATTCAAATGAAGTGTACAAGGCAAAGTAAATAGATTAACTGGCAGAAGTACCTGAATGGCTTTTTATTTCAGTTATATGTCTAATGTGTCTTTTCATAGAATCATAGACTACTTTAGGTTGTGAGGAACCTCAAAGGTCATCCAGTTCCAATCCCAATACCCTCTGTGTTTTCTCCATGGCCTGAAACCAAGAACTTTCCAAACCTTGTGATAATTTGTAAGGAACATCTTAGGATGTCTCCTATTCCTGCCACATCCTGTTGGAGATGTCTGGAAACAGTAACAGTTCTGTGTAAGAGCACATTACTGACATTAACTGGAGAGGGAAGGAGTGGTGGTTTCTACTGTGTCCTGTATGCAGCTGGCTGTGCTCATTAGTCTATGAAGGGCTTTGACATCTCAGTGCTGAGTAATCTCCAGCACGCCATAGGTCAATGACATATTAAAACCCATATTTTGAGTGTGAATATTATAGTATCAGGGAACTTCTTTGATTCATTGTTTTCATGCCGTACAGGAGTCACTGCTTAAAGACGACAAAACATGTACTCCTTCTGTTTCCTCTGTGTTGAATCAGTATTCGGGTGGCTTTGTTCCTTGTCCTCCCCAGGGGTCAGCTGGTACAGAGACAAGGTCCTCAGGTTCTTGGAGCACATACCTCTGTTTCCAGCACATTAAGTCTGCTGAGATACCTGGAGGCAACAAAAAAACCCCAAACAAATGTACTGATTTCAGAATTGGCTTTCAGAGGAGTACCGTCTTTAAGACTGGAAATCTATAAAATAATGTGTTTTGGGTAAAGTTGTTAATTCTCTTCAAGAAGAAAAATTTCAAGGGACAAAGTGATTTCCTTTAACTTAAAGAAAAGGCACCAGGCTGGAAGAGGGAACAAACCCTGGAAAACCAAGGGTTGCAGTTTTACAAGCAACCACGAGGTTGGAACTCACACTCTTAAAACTTGCGTGGCTAACATCAATGAGATCATCTATTTTAGTTTCAAACTGAGAGCTGTGTGGCTGGACATAAAAATAACGTGACAAGAAAAGAGCACAGAAGCCTCATTTGTGCCGGCTGCTCTGTCCTAACAGGAGCTGCCCTTGGGGTGGTGCTCTGGCCGTTCTGCTGTGCACCGGCGCCCCGGCAGGCTCTGCAGTCCTTCAGGGCACTGCCGCGCTGGTGAGCGAACGGCTCCCTTCCACACATACAATCTTCGTCCTTTTCAGCTTCCTTCTCAGAAACATACCGTGGGTTTTGACACAGACTTTTGCCGATTTTTTTCATTTAGGGACCTCACTTTTTAGCAGCTTTCTACCATGATCAGTGGTTTATTTGATGTATTTTTATTGCTGCAATAGTGACTTCTCCTCTCCCACTTTCCACATTGCTGATGAGTCTGGAGACAAGGAAACTGAAAAAACACCTCTGTGCAATGTGGTGCTGTGCATGACCCTTTTTTGAGTTCCTGGTTTAGTCCTGGGACACTGCCCCATCTGTTTGCTGGATGGGGAGAGAGCAAGGAGTGGGCAGGAGAAGGGGAGACATCTATCTTTCATTTCAATTTCTGTTCCCAAATTATTGGTAACATTTTCTGTGAAAAAATAACTACTTCTATCACATTTTTCAAGTTTATCCACTCTTCGCCCTTTCACCTTTTCAGCATAGAAGTTATCATGAGTTTGGAGGTAATGTGTGCAATGTTCCTAATGCTTCCTCATACTTCTGTTGCATTGCAAAAGCAGGAAATGTTGCCTGGGTACAAAGGGTGTAAGAATACAAACACAGTTCTCTAAACACTCTTGGACTTGTGAGAACAATAGCATTCCTCAAGAGTAACCGATCATGCTGTGTGTATACAATGCTTTCTCTATTTCCTAAATACTTACGAAAAGAAAGAGAAGAAACAGTTTGTCATCTGGGTGTATTGGTGTTAACACAGTCAATTTTTCTGTGTCAGAGCAAAGCTCTAGCTGATGCCTTTTGAAATACGTTCCTGCCCACATATCAGGGAAACAGCAACTTCTTGGCCCAGAATGTTTTCCAGCACAGAGTATCTGTACTGACAGCACCTGTACTGACCATGCTGGTTTTGTCATTGTTCCTTTCTTTATCTTCATCTTGTTTTGTTTATTTGTTTGTATTTGGTTTTGTTTGGTTTTGGGGGGGTGTGTTTGCTTGTTGGTTTGGTTTTTTATGTGGTGTGGCTCTTCTTCATCGCTCCTGAGAACTTGGATTTTCAGGTGGAACTAGATCCTGCATTTCCTTCATCTTGACTGCATCAGGAGCCATACGTTGCTGCTGGGCAGTGCATCCCATGGGACAGCTTGGTCGCAACAATTCTGTCTTGCTGCAGATCCGGACATGTGCCACAGTAATTTGCCAGAAGAAAGTCTCAGTCTCTTCCTTGCTTCAGCTTCCACATTCTTCTTAACAACTTTTAAACAAAATTTAGAGTCTTTTAAAGGGGAATAGATAAACACCTACGATAATTTCAGGCAATAATTTGACTTCTGTGCAGGACAGATGCTCTGGCCTCTCCACAGCTTCCCAATGTCTAACTCGGCTTTTACCAGTTGTCTCATTGTACAACTGGTTGCTTTTTTTCCTTATGAACAAGTTGCTTAGTCCTTCTGTTTCCCATCTGAGTTCTGGGTCCCCAAAAACCACAACAGAAGCAACAGCATGCTGCTGCATTCCTTGTCTCTTGGGCCTCCACAGGAAACATCTTGGCAGTGTGGGTGCATGGCAGCTTCAGTGAACCTCCCAGTCTACAAGCCTAGAGAGAGATTCAGGAAATCTTCTGCTATACAACCCCATTTAGCCAGGGGGATCAGGTTTTCAGCTTGATTTTAGGCAAGTCACTTTGAGTGTTTGTTGTGACCATTCTGGACTGCCTTTCATAGCTGTTTTTTTCATGGCTTTTCTGACCTTCTAAAATGGCCTGAGACCTATTCTTTTTTCCCCAAAGACAAGTTCCTACACCCAAGAAATTCTGCATTTCAGTCTTGTCTCATGAAAAGTTATACTACTCATGCAAAAGACATACTTACTTTTGAAGACTGGTTTAAATATGTCTACCAATAATTATTCCTATATCTCAAATCATAAATGATCCTTATCTCCATGGGAAGGTCTGGCCATAAAACCTTGCCCCTGCCCCCTTTTTTGGCCATAGAAGACCTGTGATATACTCATATAAATAAAAGAAGAACGAATGAAGAAGAATAGCAACATCATTTACTTAGTTCTGTCCTTTCCAAACTAACAGGTATGCAAAGTCCTGTCTTTTATTTTACCATTAAACATATCACAAGTTCTTTTGTCTGGGAATCACTACATTGAATTCAGCCAATTTTGCTAAAGGCTGACAATTATCTCCATGGCATAGATATTTTATGTCCTTCAAGCTGAGTTTCATGTGTCTCTGTTCCATCACATGCATGACAAACACCCTCACCAAGTATGGTTCCATTGAGTTCACCACTGACATTCCTGTAAATGCAGTAGGAGCTGTTACAGGACAGGCTGAGCCATGCTGGAAGGCCATGGAGGCATGAGGTGGTAATAGAATACAAAATAAGGTTTTTATTTTCTATCATTCACAATTTAAAGCCTGCTATGAATACCATAGTTTTTAATTGGGTCAACGACTGCGGAAAATAACATGTTCTTGAGCTCTTGATCATACATTGTCCTGCGCCAAGTAGCGCAAACCTGACTTTTTCATCATCCTGATGAGTTTTTCAGTGCAAGTGAAGTCCCAAAAAGGATGCTGCTCATCTGAGAAAGCTTCTCTGCAACTGGTTTATTGCCTAAAACTAATTTAGACAGTTTTTTAAATACACTGCACTACATTAGTTGTGACAAAACCTTGAGTCGTTTACCTCAGACTTCTAGAAAGTGCTGATAAAACACAACCCTGCTCTTTCTCTGAAAAGGCAAATTCCTTTTAATTTCTGCTTAACTACAAAATAATTGTAAGATTTTTGTTATTATCACTGAACTTCAGACCGGAGCTATTGGCTTCATGGTAAAACTGGGTTTCTGATCACAAGTTTGAAATAAGAAGAAGTTTCTGCGCACTTATGGTTTTATGTTTTATCTTGCTATCTAATATTAACAAACTTTCCTTTATTTTTTTCCTCCACACCCTTCCTTGCTGACCGTGGTAACTTAGATCTTTTGCAGATTTGAAAACACAGGCTTTTTCAATAGATTGGCAAATAAAGATACCATTCTGACTTTCAAAGACTTGAGTGCATTGGGAAGAACAGAGATTCAAAATAATGTTCTGTGAAGAACTGAATTAAGGAATTAAAACTGTATTTGAGATAAAAATGTAAGTCTGTTTTTAAACAGTATAAAAGCTGATGTGGACATGACATCTAAAGACAGAGGCAAAAATAAGGGACAGAGGTAACACCTCATACAAAATCAGAGCAAAATATCAACTGGGAAAATTACCTAGAATTGAAGCAGATACCTACAAACTGATAATCTCTTATAGAAAATGTACCTGGTATGTGTGAAATAGAGGAAACACTAATTTGAAGTAATGCAAAAATTAAGAAGAATTTGCCTTGTCAGAGAAAGAGAAGGAATGTTTCCTAGCTTGCTTAAATTACTAACATAGTTGAAGGCAAATGTTGAAGTTATTTGTTTACAGTTGTTTCGTGGCTGGGAGGAAGTTCCATTTCTGCCTGATTATCTTTTTCCTAGGGTTTGCTTCTCTTGAACAAGTACCTCATTATATCAGTCTTCTAAGAAGCACTAAGCAAACTGTGGGGGCAGCAGCTTGTGTCATAGAACTATCTAATGACAATAAATTCACAAGTATGCAGCTGGAGCCTTCATGGGCTTTGAGGACAGGACTAAACACCTCTCAGACAGCTGGGCTTCAAGATACTGTGAAACTCTGAAAATGAGCAACAGAAGAAGCCAGGGCCTGGGGGAAAACCTTAACTTGGAGGTCAGTAATGAATGAATTGCTTTGCAAAACTGCTTGTTTGCCTGTGTAGTCATTGTGGGATGTAGCACTTGATGGGGAACCTGATGTAGCACTTGAATCAGCTACTATGATCATCCCACCTGTCCTGGAGCTGGGGACTGCTCTGTGAAGCACTGCTGGGAAACTGAAGAACTGAACACTAGAATTCAGACTGATGGTCCTTCAGTCTTTCTTTTCCCTGCATACATCTAGATGTACAGTAGTGTGCAGAGTTTTTTACTGTTACTTATTTATCTCTGGGCACACAGAGATATGGCAGTGAGTATATGTGCTACATGCCCCAGCCTGTGTGCTACATGGACCTGTGCTAATAATAAATCATTCTTTTTCATCCTCTGTGACACTCTGATGCAGGCAGAGCAGATTTTCCTCTTTCTGAGCAAATCAGGATTTTTTTTACATGTCCTTTGCATATTTCACAGGTTCAACAAACTTTGTAAGAGTTTACACAGTGTAAGGACGTAAGAAAAAGTCAATACAAGGGATCATCTTGTTTGCACTCCAGACAATCCATGCTTGTTGGGGGTAGGCAGGAGCTTTAAAAGACAACTTACACTAATTGTAAGGTAGTTTCAAGCCACCAGAGTAATGTAAATGCTACTCATTGCATATTTGTCCTGCACAACCCCCCAATTTAACTGTGAAGACACCGCATAGAAAAGCCCTGTGTTGAGCTTCTGGCCATCTAAAGACATTGTACCAGAATTCAATTTCCTGCAGAGCTCATCCTTCTTGCGTAAAGAGAGGCATGACTTGTGGCACAAGAGTAATACACTGATGTGAGCATGCTGCCGTAGCACCGGAGTTCATTTGAATTCACATCACTGCAGTCTGCACTGGGTGGCCTGTTCTACAGCAAACATAGATGCAGAACAGGGAAACTGCATAAAGATGGGACCACATATAAAGAAAAATGTGCCTAATACACGCATGTGCATTTTTACAGTGGACACATACAAAGCAAGCTTCCCTCAGATCGTTGGCTTTGGATGAAATTACCACATGCCAAGCAGGAGTATTGCTGTCAGTGCTTTCTGAAGGAAAGTGCAGCATATTGAGAAGGCCTGTGACATCCCCCGCTAAATCACAGAGACAGTTCCTCACACAGGCACTGAAGGGAAAAGATATATCACTGACCAATCTATTTTGGAAACAAGAGGCCGGATTTAGCCTACCCACGGACTTGACAGAATCAGAACTTCCCATATGACATCAATGACCTTTACCACAGTACTGCTGCTAGTTGTTATCTGTGCTGTAGCAAGTCGGAGACATATTATTTTATCAGAAGACACCCCCAGGTGCTGGAGGTTAGGCATTGCATGGAGGCTTTGCTAAAGAAGAAGCTGTTATGAAACATATCAACTACCCTGCACAAGTTTTTGACCAAGCTATAATTTTTTTTTTTTGCCGTGCCAAAACAGACTCCACATTTTAAAAGTATGCATTGAACTGAAAACTGTTCAAACACAGTTTCAAGGTTTTCTAAAACAGAGTCGAAAAAATGGGAAAAAAACCTGAAATGAGACTTCAGGGAATAAAGTACTCAGGATTAATTCTAACTTTTTAGGTGACTGTGCTTCAAAGTGAAGATGTTCCTGATGATGATAATAACACAGTACTGAGGTATCTCTACACCTCTCAATTGAAAAGTTGGCTTGTTTCACTCAGGGGCCACTACAGTATATAATACTTCATGCATGAGATCTACACATGTATGGAACCTAGTGTGAGTGAAAAAAACATCTACTATCTTTACTTTACACTTAGAAGAAAAATTTTTGTACTCAACTGTGTGTAGTCAGAGTTTTTCACAGCAATATAAATTTTAAAGGAATGGAGAATTTAAACTTCTTTACTGACAAGATTAAATATTAAAAACAAAACAAACCAAAACCAAACAGATGGACTCTTCTTGACACCTTGTCTCATCTGTTTCCATGGGATGCGCGATGAGACCCATTGTTCCAGTGCAACACCCACCTGAGGAGGAAACAAGAGAGGCCACCCCATGATTTGCAGGCCAAGGGAGCTACAGTCCTAGAGCAGAAGTCTTTGCATTGCTGGAAGGTGCCATCTAGGGCAGTTTTCTGTCTGACCTGAAATGCCTGAAAGCAGATGAAGGGAGGGAGACTGCTAAAGCATCTCTTCTGCCAGGTGGGAGAAACTAGTTTTAAATCTGCTGCATACAAGAGAGCTGTGCTAGTTGTCAGCATTATATCCACTCTTGATGCAAGAGTAGAAAGTGTTTTACTGCATGCTGTGTTTAAAATCCCCAAAGCCTTATCAGTTTTAACTCTTTGAAATCAAATACATAATATTAGTCTGTAGGGCAAATCATAGCCCTAACTAATTGGCTGCTTTGCTGCCCACTTGTTTTATCCATGTGTTCAAGCAATCAGTATATGCTCATTGAATTTGACCTGAATTAACTGTTTTCCAACAGAAAACTGCCCTTCTCATATAATTTAGCAGAACCTGCATTAGCTGCTTACAAAAATCAGTATTGATATCTGGGTTAGATTTTTTTACAAATCTCTTACCTCTACTGAAACCCAAAAAAAACTAAACCAAAAAAATATCTATGTCAATATCTATATATAGATATATAAAAACACCTTCCATCTCAGAAATGTATCTGTCAAATGTTTAACAACATGGGATTCCTGGTTTAGCCCACATTTAAAATACTGTTTCTCATGTTGTTTTTCTGTATTTTAATAACACTTTACTCTTCGTTACTTACTTCTCTTTACCTGTTCTCTGGTTTTTTACATTGTGATGTTTTACACATATTGAATCAGCTTCTTAAAAACCTGCAGGAGCCCACTTCAGTGACTGGATTTGACCTGGCTGAAACTTCCAGCGAAATCTGGGAAGACAAAAGTCCATGATGAAGGCTTAGAAAAATCTTGCATTTTAATTTTCTACCTACTATTCAGTTCCTCTTTTTCTGTCCCTGATTTCTCACAAAATCCTGGGAAAGTTATTTCATGCTCTTCTCCACCAGGCTGCTCAGGAAGGCATGATGAGATTTAGGGAAGAACAGAAGGCTGAGAAGAGCTCTATCTTGTTAACAGTTTAATACCAGATTTATTGGTACACAGCTTGGAAACTCCCTGTTCTGGCAGTGTCAGTGGGTGTGGCACCCCACCCTAAAGGGGAAGGGAGCACTCAAGATTCGTAGGAATTCATAGAAAAGACAAAAGTCGAAGGGTCTGCAAAGGCTACGAAGTTTTATTAGTAAATTACACACTTGGTACGGAAATTGGTATAAGTTAGTCCCTGATTTCCTGGTATAAGTACACAGCAGTGGGGTTTGGATAAAGGGATAGGGTGAAAGGGGAGAGAGAGAAAGATTAAAGAGGTGGGAGTGAGAAAGAGAGACCACCAGTCCTGGCTCCAGCATCAGTCCAGCTGATAGGAAGTCCAGGGTCCTGGGGCATGCATGCACTCGGGCTTTCTATGGGTAACTTTTTACAGGTAATTTTTCCCTGCCCTGAAGACAAGTTTCTCACTTTCTATGCAAATTGGTTATCCTGCACAGTCCATTCTTTTAGAGCTTTCAAGAAATATGTCGGAGGGCTTCAGTGGTCTTTGGTCTTCATCCCCCCTGCAATCCATGCACACTTTTCAATCTCATTCTTGTGCCTGTTCTTATCTCCAGAAGCCAAAACAAGGACACTTGTCCCAGTGAAGTTTTGCTCTATGTCTCTACGGCCCTCTTCTCCAGCCTCATCCTGTTCCTTCTCACAGCGTGTTATTACAAACAATCCTTGGTAGTTATTACATTGTTGGCCCTGCAGCTCCCTGGCTATCAGTATTGGAGACATAAATATTATCCCCCTTTTCTTTTGGGCTTCTACAATGGGTAATTGCAAGAGCATGTGGCTGAATCTGAACTGCCTCCTTCTGGGGCACAGTCATCAGGGTGTTCCCTGTGGTCCCAATAGAAGTGTATAGAGCCTGATCTGAAGACCTTGGCATTGCAGGACTTGCTCTGAAACATCGCCCCCGAACTCCTGGCAGCTGAGCTCTACAAGGACTGCATGTGTGCTTTGGAAAAGCAGAGCACCAAAGAGACTGGAAGAACCAGAAGAGTAAGTTTTTCAAAAAGTCCCACTAATGTGGACCTGCTTGGACCCTTGTGTTAAAGGATGACAGCCCAGCCTGCCTGGCACTGGACCTTGTCACTGTGGAGTTTTGACAGGTGAAACAGGAAAGAAGAGAGGAAGCTGCAGACGTGGGAACTCTGTGTTGGACAGAGCAGTAGATTTCAGGGCAGTGTCCCTGCTCCCAGACTAACAGTGAGTAACTGCATGCTTGTCAGCATAGTCTAGGGGCACAGGATCTATTGAAGTCAATATCAATACAGAGGTGTTAGTGGTCCTGGAAGGCATGCAGGCAGCAATGGAAGCTGTGGAATAGGAGAGCTTATGCACAATTTGAATCCAGATTGAAGACCTTTCTCAGTTCTGTTTTGTCTGCAAACTTGCATAATGTCCCTTTCAGTCCTGCATCCATGTAATTTATGAAGATGTTGAAGAGCACAGGGCCCAAGATGGAGCCCTGTGTAACCCCACTAGTGACAGGTCACCAGTCTGATGTCACCCCATTCACTGTTACCGTCTGTGCTCGACCCCTGAGCCAACTGCCCACTGCCACATGATGTGTTTATCCAGCTGTGTGTTGGACAGTTTATCCAGAAGGATCCTGGGAGAGACAGGATTGAAAGCTTTACTGAAATCCAAAGAGATTACATCAACTGGCTTCCCTTGATCAACTAGGTGGGTGACCTTGTCATAAAAGGAAATCAGGTTGGATAAGCATGGCCTTTCTGTCATGAAGCCGTGCTGGCTGTGCCCAATGTCTGTTTTGTCCTTCAGGTGTTTTTCAATACCTCCCAGAATAATCTGCTCCCTAACTTTACCAGGCACTGAAGTGAGACTGACAGGCCTATTATTTCCTGGATCCTCCTCCTTGCCCTTCTTGAAAATTGGAACAACATTTGCCAGCTTCCAGTGAGCTGGGATTTCTCCGAGTTCCCAAAACTGCTCAAAAATCATCACTTCTGATTAGCAAGCTGCCCCCTTTCCAGCCCTATGTGAGTAAGGAGAAGGGTCATGCGATACGGTACATAATGTTACCTTTAACTTTTTAGATCATGTGGCACCACTGGTCTCTAGACAAAATTTATGAGGGCCTACTGGGACATTCTGAACATTCCAGCCCAAAATCTCTGTTGCAAACTGAATCAGCAAGTCTCAGTAATGTTGCAAATTCAAAGCAAGGATGGGAGATTTTTATTTCAAAATAAAACTGATTTCACCCATTCACATGCAAGATCTCATATCCAGGTGGTCGAATGTTTGAGTCATTAATCACTAGCAGTTCAGTCTCTTTAAAGAAAGCAAAACACCAAAAAGCCAAAAAGGCGTATTTGGAGAAAAGAGAAAATACAAGGTGGATACCAGGAATTTTGCATAAACCAGGACACACGGCGTTTTATCCAGTGAACCTGCTTGCCACATGTTCCTGGAAATGTTTGCCCTGGCCAGAGTGACCTGATTTAGGCTTTGGAAAGACATGGGCGAGGCCTCAGTGGCTGTCATTAAACACTGATACCAAGCACAAGACAAGAGACAGAGGGAGGGTATTGGCGGCGGCATTGCAGGAACCCCAATGTGCTGGGGCCACAGTGTTTCTGGGGCGAGAACCAAGGGTGAGGATGGCCCATTGTAATGTTATCTAGTGATAAACAGTGATGTGTCTGAGGTGACTGACATCACCAAGGGATGGACAGGGCATCCCTGAGCGACACAGTAGAAAGTTGCCAAGTGACAGATTGTGACCTTATTGCTTATATCCGGGCACTGATTCCCTCCCAGTCAGCTTGTGTCTGAACTCCAGCTGAGTAAATAGGCAAGGTTTGGAGTGTTCAGCAAGGCCTTTGATGCCAGTATTGTTCAAGCGGTAGGTTTTTTTGCAGCCCCATATCTATCAGAGGAACTTCCTCAGTCCTGACAGGTTCAGGCAGCTGAGGCAACCAGAAGTGCTCTTAGCAGGAGAGGTGAGCTGGAAAGGGAAATCACCCAGGGAAACTGGGAGGGTTTACTCCTTGAGGGACCTGGGTATTTCCACCACTCCCCAGTGCAGTTGCTGAGCCTGGCATCTCAGCCCTTTCTAGTGTGACACCCATTGCTGCAGCACCAGTGAGAGGGAGCACCTCGACAGCTCCCAGCATCTCACAGCTCCCACCAGCCCACCACAGCAGACAGCATAGTCATGGAGCTGGACAACCACTGTCCCATATGCCTGGACAGGTGGGACAATGTTGCCTGTGTGATGCCATGCCTTCACCAGTTCTGCTACCAGTGCATTCTGCAGTGAGCTGTGAGCAAACCTGAGTGCCCATTCTGCAAGACGGGGATCCGCTCCATCGTACACTTAGTGCAGGTGGACCACAACTTTGAGGAACATGTTGTTATACCATCTACAGTGTCATCAGTCATTGGCCACCAGGCAGGAGAAGCTCCTGTCTATCCAGCTGCCCGTAGACCTGCAGCAGCAGTGCGAGAGCCTGTGGAGAGCTGACCAGGGCTCCTTCTGGTGGCCTCCAGCCACACACTTGGGCATGCCTGTTCTGTCACCACCCAGCTCTCCTCCAATCCCTTTTTCCCTGGTACATCAGAAGTTGAGACTGACCTTTTGGAACTGGCATTTGCAGGCACTTGTAGTGGAAGACTTTGTAATGCTCACCCTGCACTGCTTTGGGTTGAACAGAAGTTTCTTGATCTGGCAGCTGCAGTTCAGCCTCAAAAACCACATTGCAGACTTTGTATGAAACCTTATTGATGTCGCTCTGCAACAGTAAAGCATGGCCACGCTGCTGAGGAGCAGGAGGGCAACTCCTTCGATGTCACCCATCCTGCTGCCTTATGAAGTGGGTCTCTCAAGTCTGGCCCAGGCCACTGCAGCAGCCTTTCTGGAACTGAAGAGGAGTGTCCCAGCCCCTCAATCATGGCTCTTCATGGAGGTCCCAGCAGCTGCCCTGATGCTCTGGTTCCTACCTATGTGAAGCTGAAATTGCTGCATGAGGATCCAGGGCAGGCTGTGGCAGGTCCCTCCACTCCCAGCTGGGACAGAGACTGCTGACCTGGGGGACCACAGCAAACCCCAAAGAGGAGGGCCAGCAGGTCCCAGGACTCTTTCTAGCCCTGCAAGAGGCCACGCCTCCAGCACCAGTGGAATGCCTCAGGCAATGATGAAAATGGGGCTGGGCCAGCAGGTGGTGTATGTGCTAGTTCACAAGTCAGTCAGAAGGCTCAGTAGTCTATGAGGGAAATTAAAAACATAAAAAAACCAGTTTTAGTATTACTAACAATGTCATTGCTATCCCCATCTGTACTTGCTCCCTCTGTTCCTTGTGCACACCAGCTGTTTCCTCATGTGTTACTGGCCCTTATGGGCTCAGTGTGCTGGGAGAGGGGGTGTGGCAATGCAGTCCCTGGTCAGGAAAAGTGGGATGTTAATGCTGAGCGGTCCTTCTACATGTGCGGGTACTAAGGGAACAATAGCTTCATGCATGTTCACAGGCAGATGTTCCCAGTTAGGGGTCTTTAGAGCCAGCCTATGCCCCCAGCGCTTATCAATCCACACCTATACTCCCTCTCACGACATTCTTTGCCCCCACATCCTGGGACTCTGCCCTCCTACCAGCCTGCATTTCTTGGTGCAGCCTCACTATGGTGGCGCTCAGATCCCTCCAACCTAGGAGTCACAACTTGGTACTGCTCTCTGCATGACTCCTGGTTGCACCCTGCCAAGGCAAGAGACCCAAAAAGTTCAACAAAGTCCTGCCCATGAGGAGGGACTACCCCAGGTACCAGCACATGTGTCTGCTGTCCAGCTGGAAAACAGCTTTGCAGACAAAACCTCCAAGGTCCTGGAGGGCACCAAGTTGATCATAAACCAACAATGTGCCCTTGACACTAGTGGTGTCCTGCGGGTGCTGGGATCCCCCAGAAATGGATTGTAGTCCTTCAGCTGGAGGAGGGAGGGCTTCCCCTGGTTCCCTTGCCATGTGGTCCCTAGAGCCCCGAGACAGAGCACAAGAGACCACAGCAAGAGATGGGCAGGAAAGAGAGAGTTTATTTTTCCCGGGTGGGGTAGATGAGGCTTTAGGACATTAGCATATATCCAATCAGGAAGCTGAGAACACCTTAGCCACCGCCCATAGGGGCCAGGTTTCACAGCCAATGGGAAAGGTACAGGGGATTTCTGGGAAACTGAGTTTTTCAGGGAGAAGGGGGTTTTACAGTGTGACAGTTTTTTAACACAGATTTGCTAATTAGTTTCAGAAGTCCACCTTTGCGAGAACTTCTTCCACTGTACATCCTGAAGGTCGATTGCTACAGTGTCCTGAACTGCTTTGGGAGTTTTTCCAGCAGGATGAAGAAGCTGATCCTTCACCTAGAGTACTATTGTGATGGGTGATTAATAAATTTGCTCAATCAAACAGAAGTTGGTATAAGCACATCGAAATGGTTAAAAGTTGATGTTTTAATTGCAGGCTGAAGACTTGCAAAGGGAGGGGAAATGGGGGTTCTGCTTGCTGAGCAGTTTAATCTAACATGCTATGCTTTATCTTGGAATGTTGTAGATGGCTAACCACAGTGACAATTAATCTTGTGATTCTGTTAGTTTTTGTTCTAAGTATCTTAATAGAAATGGAATGTATTTACAAGTGAGGAGTGAAGGAAAGCACCTGCCGCAATTTACTGGAAGTTTCTCCATGGTTAACTCCTATGGACTAAAACCCCCCCTTGGACTGAACCCTGGCAACAAGGCCCAGCAACAGGACACAGCCCGCGAAACTAGAACCAATGTTCTGGAAGCCCGCGAAATGGAGTCCAATGATAGACTTAGGGGGGAGGAGAGTAAAAGGGGTATAAAAGATGGGTTCTGACTTGTATTCGGGTACTTGTATCGCTGGTGGAACGGGAGATTCCCCCGGTGACCCAGCGCGCTGATTTGCTCATTTGCCTTTTTAATAAACTTTTCCTATATTTTAAATTACAATATCTGGTCTCTTGACTATAACACTATGTCCTGTTCTGAGCTCCCCAGTAGGGATAGAGTCCAGCAAAGGGCCATGAAGATGATTAGGGGACTAGGGATTAGGAATTAGGAAAGTACCTCTCTGAGGGTAGGCTGAGTGAGCCAGGTCTGTTCAACAGAAGGATCAGAGATTTACATCAATGTGTAAAAAGGTCTGAAGGGAGGCTGCAAAGAAGATGAAGCCAGGATCTTTCCAGTAGTGTCCAGTGAGAGCAAAAGGGATATTGAAGAGCAGTCTGGACATGATCCTGGATAAGTGGCTCTAGCTGCCTCTGCTGGACCAGGAAGCCTTGACAAGATGACAACCAGAGTGCAGATTTCTGTGATTCTGCAAGAGAATTTAAATTACATAAAGAATCTAGCCTAATAACTTCATTTTGAATATATTAAATAAACAAAGTAAGGAAAGCAGTACAGTTATGCTTTGCTTACACTTATTAGCCATCCTCAGGACACAATGTATGACACAAGTCCATCTTATGCTACTAGACAAATCTAGGACTGTTAGGAAAGACCTGTAACCCTTATGCTATAGGAGAAATGTTTCATTTCTCTTCTGCTGATCTTGTAATTTTTTTTTCAGATGGCACTGTTCAGACTTCTTGACATTTCTTTGTACTTCCTAGTCTTGCCCTTGTTTTCAGGGATAACACTCCCCACCTTTAAATTAATTTATTCTCAAGGGAGGAAAAACAATAATAAATCATACAATTCTACTTCTATTACTAGAAACAAACCAAACCTTTCCTCCGCTTGACCCTTACTCCAAGCCACTTGCTACATGTTCTTCTTTCTCTGTAACAGAGATTGCCTCATGTTTCCAGGCAATTACTACTCCATAGTAATCTTTTTCCCTTTCCAGCATTTTTAATCTTTTCCTCCATCCAAGACTATCCAAGATGATAGTCAAATCTTTCCATAAAGTGCCAGTGTACCATATGATCAGAATTATGATTCCATTCAAATAGAGTAAATAAACCAAAATATTTTATATGTGAATGGAACAAAGTCCATATGCTTAAAAAATGCATTCTAGTTAAATAATGTAATCTATTATGTATTCAATTAAAAAAATGGTATGGAAAAAAAGTAATGGCCTATGGATTTTCTAAAAACTGAATATCATAATTATGCCTCAGGAAACATTCATATGTGTTTAGAAGGTATTTTTTTGTGAAATGTACACAAACAGGAACCAGCCAATCCATGTGTATTTAACCACTTTTTTCAAAAGCTGTTCAGTTTGCAGTTTTGAGTTTCAGAAATTAGGGTGTTGGTCCACATGATTTAAACTGCCAGTCAACAGTGTATGTATGTTCTTGTACTAATGTAATCTTACCCACTTTTTCAAAGAAGTAGGCTGCTAGTGACATACACTATAGTGTCCTTTTTCGGCATCTACATTGCATATCAAGAATGTCCTCTGACATTTATATGACTAAGCTTAAAAAATGTTTTATCAATCATAAAAAACTATTCAACCTTATAAGGTTCCTTTTGTTCCTTTTAAGTGTATAAACCAGCAGTGCATAATTGACCTCATCTTTTAAAAATTAACTCTCAATACAGAGAGCAAATACAGTTTGTTCCAAAATACAGTGTTCAATTTCCTTTCACTTACATGCTTGAAGATAGCTGTAAAGTGAGGAACTACAGAACTGGAGACTTCAGACATCCAGGAGACAGAAAGGAGTCTTTAGCTGTATATCTAGGCATGCAATCACCATTAACACACTACAGGTGTGGAGCTTTAAGAGAACATCTCTTGGATAAAGCAAACATTTACAGATAACACATGCAACCTTCCTATGAGTGATACGCAGAGGCAGAAATGATCTGACTGAATACTGGACACTAACTAAAATACATATTAAAAAATGTAGGTAAGGGAATAATTTTTAGTATCATTCAGATGCTGGAAAAAGCACTGGTTATAAACTCAGCTAAATTATAATGTTTGTGTTTCTTTTATAGGTAATTTCTTATTATTTACACAAAACAGTGTCCATCTGAAGTCAGATAAGTCCCATTCCTTTGTGCTTGAATTACTCTTTCCTGAAATTCTCTTCCAGTCAGAGGAACATCACACACTATTGTGACAAATTAAACAGTACAGTGAGCTTCAAAACTAAACTTTTTCTGCCTATTAATTAGATTGCTTTTAGCAGAGGTAGTAAGTTGTTTTACTGAAAAAGTTGGCAGATTAATTGGAAAACAGAATTTTCACCTGAATTCTTAGTGAATGTTTGGGTTCTGTGTATTTGGAAACCTTCTCTGTTTGTCATCTTTGTCATGTTTGTCATGTTTTGTCTCTGTGGTTGCCTAAATACTGAAGAACACTCAGTTGTGTACTTTGATACCCCTGACTATTTTATTTTGTGTTTTAGTTCAAGTTCAAGCTCTAAATGGATTCTTAAGTACTTAATAGATACTGCAGGATCTCAGTTTTCATTAAAAGCAAATATTTTCAATCCTTGTGATTGTAGAGGAAAAGCTGAAAAGAAAAAAAGACGAACCAATCAGAGAATAAGTAAACAAAACCCTGCATTTCCCTGCTTTCTGACTCTACAGCACAAAAAAACCCAAAACCAGTGAGTGTTGTGAGTAATTAATTAATTAATTAATTAAATTCAATTGCAATTTTGTACATTCAAATTTCAAAGCAGAGGCTATGTGGCATTTGTTCAAAACAATAATGCTATTACAATGCAATTTACATCTTTAAAACATATTTTTTTCCCGCAACAGAAACTTGGCCAACTATTAAAAGTATTTCAAGTGTTTTGGAAAGATAGTCTTGTAATCAGTTCTATGGTCATTGTAATACTAACTATAGGGGCAATTAGGGTATGCTTCTCAGGTGTTTCAGAGACATCTCAGACACATTAGAGAACTAGGACATGAAGTTGACATTAGGGCCAACACAGAGGGGTGTTTACATTTCCCTGGGACTGAAGAACATTTCCAGGTAGTCTTACTGGCTCTTTAACTCACTGAATTCTTCTTGTGCTCTTGCTCTCTCCAGTAAGTTCCTTGTCTCCCAGAGTTATTCTGCTTGTGAAAGCCAATATGCAGACATGTAGTAGCTCTGTGTCTGAGGTGGCAGCTCTGTTGTTTTGTTTTCACTTTTTCTAAGAGAATTACCCCAGATCAGAGCCAGGCAAAGAAAAAGGGAGTTCATAGACCGAGAAGAGCTAGAAGTCAGTTTTCATTAGAATAATTCCTTTTGGCATAGAATTACTCTCATCAGATAAACAAATTAAGACTAAGGACTGGAAACAACCAGAGTGCCCATTGATTAAAACAAGGCTGAAGGAATTACTCAGTTATTTCAAGATAACTGTTCAAATGAACTTCCCAAGACTCCAGAGAAAATATACTAGAGTATATGAAACAGGAGAAAATATCGTAGAGTGTGCCAGGCTAGATGGAGCTCTGAGCAACCTGATCTATTGAGAAGTGTCCCTGCCAGGGGGGTTGGAACTAGGTGATCTTTAAGGTCACTTCCAACCCAAAACATTCTATAATTTTATGATTCCATGATTCTATACAGACTTGTTTGAGTAAGTAAGTTTATTTCTGACCATGTGGAGGTAAAAATCTGGGTACACATGGGAAAAAACTTCACTTTGTGAAAAGAATGCAAAGGAGAGATAACGCAGTCAGATTTCCTACTTTGACAGAGGGCCTGAACAAAAAAAAACCAAACGAACAAAACCCCAAACAAACCATGCCAAAACTCCCCAATAGATGATATTGTAAGAAGGATACAAAGGTTTTGCTTAGACTGCAAATTAAGCATGCATTTGATATCTTCTTGAGAGCAACCAGTTTGCATCTACAGCAAAATCAAGAGCTGTTTATCCCAGAGTATGATTTTTTTCCCAGTGCCTTGAGTTTGTCTAAATTTCAGAACATATTTCACTGTCCTGAGCAGCTCCTTCATTTGAAGTGTAGATTAAATTCCTATGCATGTACTTTCTGTGAATGTTTTAGAAAATCCTTAAGAGTCAAGGATTCAAATCAAAACCAAGTTAGGTGTTATTGCCAGGATACTGCAGTCAAAAGTAGGTAACAGGCTTGTCATTCCAGGCACATAGCAGCTGACAGCACTGTAGTTTCTGGACTGCAGCTAGCTGTAGGACTCTCAGAGAGATGCATGCTTTCTCAATAGTCATTCTTTCACAAAAATTACGCCTTCTCCACCTATATAGTCCTAACGTTCCCTTTAATTTTCTTTGTTTATTTTTTTCTGCCCCATAAACAGTATTTTGCTCAAACATTTCAAAAACAAGGATTGATGGGCCTTTCCATTCACATTCAAGTATGAAACGAGAAAGAACCCAAATTAATCCTGAAGCAACTCTGAGGATTAAATTATTTCCTGTAGCTTGCTTTGTGGTCCTTTCTCTACTTTATTCTACTATGAGTTCTCATTATGCACCATGGCTATTTTTGGCAATAAAAGTCATACAAAAAAGCTATAGCCAGCCCCTTTAATGAGTTTACTTTTGATCTTGTCTAAAAGAAAACTAGAGCTGAGCCTGGTCTTACATCATCACTTTTATTTATTTTCTCTTAAGATTATGTCTATGTGTTTATTGGTTCAGTTTATAGACTCTGCCTATTTGACTTTCCCCAGAGCTAAATTTACTGTTTGAATTTACAGTGAATCATGCATGCTTGCATGTGGCAAAGAAAAATTAGTAACAGTTTCCAAATGGTAGACAAGGAGAACTTACTAGCCATGCAACTCAGGAGCTTTTCTATTGGTGCTTTTGGCCATTAAGCAACAACATTCTGAGAAAGTCAGAAAGTCAATTAGGGAGCTATATGAGGTGAAAAACAGGGTCTTTTAATGGCACATCTATTATAAGACTAAAGTTGTAGCTACTTTCATTTATCATAATAAATAAGAATTGGCAGATTTCAAGGTAATTAAGAATGTTGCTTTACAAATGACAGAGTTCAGAAAGTAATGGGTTCAAAATTTTTGTTTAGAACTTTAAAAAATTGTGCATTACTTACTTTAACTTTGTTTTTATGTTTGTATGCAATTAATGCCACAATGCTTTCATTTTTAAGCTGCACTTTTACCAGTACATTACATATGCTTTACAGTACATAAGAGTTCCTGCTTTCTGCAAGAAATCCACATGTTAGAATATTGTTCAAAATGTAGATAAGCTTGAGAAACATACCAAAAGGATAGCTTGTCAGTAAGAGATTTCAAAACTGCAGAGCGGAGTCCACACTATTCAGAAAAGCTCCCCGCTCTGCTCAAGTGTTCCTGAATCCTAGACAGTCACATAAGCTATTTCAAATATTTGTAGTAATCATGGCTGAAACTTTAAGAAGGATACTGCTCAGTACTACATATGTCATAGGGATCTTGCATGATCTTCACAAGTCCTCCTCTATGGCTGTTTGAAAATAAGGCAATTATTTTTTGCTTGAAATAAATTAAAGAACTTCATAATTGTTATGCTATAAAGGTTTTTTTCCAAATATTAGAATGTGTTTGTGCATGATTTTGTTTGAGACTATAGGGTGCTATTGTAAATAATATAAATAAAATAAATAATATACATAATGCAAAGTTATTAATCACCATTTATTGCAAATGCCAAAAAATCCTACAGTGAAAACTGGGTACTCCACAAGATGCAGAAGTTTCACAGTATACTGCCTGAAAATAGTATATGTTCTGCTGGACCAAAAAACAATCTAGGCAGCAAAGAACAACATATTTGGTGCCTCTTCAGATACATGATATGTAACATACTTTCATAATATACTTATGATATACATTTCATAATATACATATGTTTAAGCTGTTTGTTTCATCTTTTTTTTAGGGTTTGCCATGATACAATAAAAAACAGACATAATTTTGACTCTGAGTTAAAAATCCCACACAATCCTTTTCACTCCTAATTCCCTTTTTCCTTTTTTTTCCTTTCCTCCCCACCCCCCATGCATCTTTTTTTCTAGTAAATGCCAACAAGATATTTTTAAAAGTTTTGTTTTGTTTTGTTTTTTTTAAGTATTGGTTTCTCAGTGAAATTGATAAAATATCCAGCTTCATGACACAACTTGAAAAATTTTGCAAGTTGTTACACATATTTTTTAGATAACTCTAAAGCACTCAATGCAATGTGAGACAGTAATGACCATAAATTCACAAACTGGACTGGAGAATCATCCATTAAAATTGACTGAGGGTTAGGGCAACTTCTTTTTTAAGTGCAACAGTTTTGTTTGGTTGTTCTTTTGTTATAAAGCATGCATCATATTTGAGCAATGCCAGCTACTCTTCTGAAAGCTAATATGAGCTTTTATTCCACTTTCCACATTGAGAGTTCAAAACAATATAGAAAATTTAATGTAAGAGGCAGAAATACAGCTATGAAGAAAATTATTTGTTTGAAAATACCTTCTTATATCTATTGAAGGAATAACAATAGAAGTTATTTAGAAGATGGAAATATCTTTTCACCTCAGGAACAGACTGAGAAAAAAGCCAATACCTATCACAGATAAAGAATAATAAAAATTCATTTTTAAAGAGTATTCTTAGTCAATTCCAGTGAAGAAAATGGAATTTTTGCAGTTGTTATAAATGGAACTTAAACAGTCAGCAATAAAGAGGACACCCAGTAGGGATATGCTTCAGACTCCAGGGACTCTTTTTGTTTGAGGGCCTGGGCATGTTATGGCTTACAATGTGTGTTGTTGCACCAGCACAGTGCTCAGTGCAGTTGCAACCCTATCCTCCATAAAAACTCAAAGCACAAGACTTTAGGCACTGTATTTTGCCTTAATATATTTTTGAACTACCAGCACCCTTTTTAAATGACAGATAAGTCATCCTTTCAACAGGTAAATGTTTACTCAGGGTAAGTGAGTATTCCAAAAATATTCCAAAAATCTCTTCCCTTTGGTCCAGAATTTTAGAAGAGAAGGAAGAAAAATTATGTTCCCTTTTCCGCTTATCTATTTCTTCTATTCAGGGAATAGCTCAGGAAATGTAGCAATAAGATGAAGAGAACAAATCTGACTTTCCAAAAGATTTTTAGTATAATTTATATTCTAAATAGCTCTCTGTATATATGCTTCTTTGCATCCTCTTTTCATGGCCTGCAGGTAAACCTGGTCTTCAAGTTGTTCAAGTTACTGACGATGTGCCATTTTCTGGATATGCTGGAAATAAAGAAGCCTCAGAGAAGAAACTCCTGCGTATTGTATTTGTGAAAAGAGATGCGTATCTTGACACAGGAGACCTCCTAGTGATGGATAAGGATGGTTTCCTCTACTTCACTGACCGGGTGGGCGACACTTTCAGGTACAGCAGAGTTAGGTGTAAATCCAGTGAGCTTGGAAGAAATCATACATATGCAGGATTGGATGACACAGGTCAGACTCAAACTTGGAGAACGTAAATTTTGTTTAAACAGAATATGATGGTTTAGCCCCTGTGCTTTCTGCACAGTGCTTATCAATCCATAAATTTTGCTAATAAGTAGGAAGAATTTGCACAGACAAAACAGATCTCCTTGAAATGGGGATTAATAGGGTAGATTTATTGTTACACACAACAAGAACTAAGGGAAACACTTATATATACAATAACTAACTAGTTTTCATATAATAACAAACATACATATGTACAAATACCACCCTTCCTTCTCTTCCTCAGAAACAGTCCAGAGGAAGAAAGAGAAGGGAGAAAAAAAGTCTTTAAGGTAACAGCTCCATATCTCTGTAGCTCGAACCTCTCTCTCTTCACTGGAATGCAGAGAAGTCTGCCTCCCACCTCTAGCTGCTTGTCCATAGCTGCTGAGGATTTTA
The DNA here is from genome assembly GCA_013399855.1 of Oxyruncus cristatus. Taxonomy (NCBI): domain Eukaryota; kingdom Metazoa; phylum Chordata; class Aves; order Passeriformes; family Cotingidae; genus Oxyruncus; species Oxyruncus cristatus. The sequence goes on from VXAY01003990.1 coordinate 317,938, forward strand.
TCATGTCATCACCACGGGATACAGGACTCTGTGGAGTTTCTTCCACGAGGAGTTTCAGGGGGGGTTCCTTAGACTCACCACCCCTCACTGGGATCACAGGGGTTCTGTTTTTTTTTTGGCTCAGTCCACACCCAAGAACACTCTCTGATGCTGTGCTCTGCTGCTTGTAGCTTCTTCTCTTTTGCCCTCTGGAATTCTTCTGACTCTCTGCTTTTGGCCAGACGCCCAATCTTGGCTCTCGGCTGCGGCTGGCACTCCAAGTGGCCACCACTCTCCCACTTGCCATTACACCCAGTCCCCAATCGCACCAGGCCCCTGGGGTTCAGGGCCTTAGTGTTAAGGCTTATCTTTTGGACAAAGTCCCAAGGTCATCAGGGGCTCAGCCCCTCAAAGGAGAATTCACTCAGCTTCTCTACCATTCCGTAACTACAATTCCTCTGCAGCTTGCTACAGACAGCTTTCAGGTGATCCAATCTTGGCCTCAAGCCAACTCTGCCCTCCCCAGGCTATCCAGGCCTCCTGGGGAAGAACCCACACAAAAGTTTCTTCACTCCAAATCATTTTCACAAGTGGCAGGGGTTTTAGTTTTAAAGTCTTTTCCCCTGCTGGAGGGAGAGAGCAAGGGGCTCCCCCTTGCCTCTGCACTCCCTCCTTTTCACTGACCTTGGAGACTACATTGTTATCTCTTGTTCTCTGCCACTCCTCTCAGGGCTGGAATTTCTTCTGTAACGTATAGGAATCAAGTCCCTCAAATTTCACACCAACACAATAGAATTTTTCAAATTTGGAACTTCTTTTAATGTTGTGGTCTCAAATGACATGGCACTAAATCAGAAAAGGATTTGTCTGTCTATATTCTTCAGTTAGGAATAACGGTAGTCCATATATTAAAAGTAGTGCTCCATCACATACAGAATAAAAATTTATAAGTTAACACCTATGTTAATGTAAGAAATATTTTCAACAGGTGGAAAGGAGAAAATGTTGCCACTTCAGAAGTTGCAGAAACCATTGTTATGATGGACTTTGTCCAAGAAGTTAATGTTTATGGTGTAAGCATAAAAAGTAAGACATTCCCTACAGTTTAAGAATATAAAATGAAAATAGTAATTTCCTACTTCAACTATTCTATTCCTGCAAAGAATGCACACTTACATGTAAAGAAATAAATGGTGTCAACTTGGCAATTCAGGCTTTCCTACAGTGCTTTGAAATTTCAATTTCAGTAAAATTCTGTATTTAATAAATACGATTGCTGAAATTTTGTAATGAATGGCAGAAACATCAGAATGAATTAAAAATCACAACACTAATGTGAGAAGTAGAAAGTTAAAAGCTACAGAAGTCCTCTCTTAGGCTATGGTATTTCATCTGAAAAATGGCAAAATGGGGCACATTAAAAGGTGGCACGTCTAAAACCACTATCTTTTAAGTACCATCCAAGAATACATATATTTTTCATAAATGGAATGTTCCCAATCACACATGATACTGAAAAGCTTTAGGCAACTAAATTACAAGATCAGGTAGAAGATCCATTGAAGGAGCAGGTTGAGGAAGGCAAACTTCCTTGTGGTGCTGAGTAATTGTTCTTTGTTTCCTTTGAACGAAGGCAAATAAACTCTAGTATTAAAAGAAAATAGTCAAATGAAGAAGAGAAGTTGCCAAGAGACAAATGCACTGAGAGATGGAAAACACAATGGATTCAAAGAAAGAGGATACATAAAAATAAAATTAAAAGACCATCATCTGAATGGTTGATCAGAAGGTCGCTGTCAAATGCCAATATGTTCATCTTTGAGAGATGAGATCCTCAAGTCATCTTGCTTGTCGTGATGCAAGTCAAGATGGCATGAAAATAAAACTGTAATCTAATGTGCAAAGCATCTCTCATTATCATCTACATTTGGAGCTGATGAGAACTCCTCAAAAGGGTTATTGCTACCTGAGGCAGAGAATAGCATATCAAAAAAAGCCTCAAGAGCTTAAGAATCACATTAATTTTGGGTTGTAGTGTTAATAAAATCTAGACAGCATAGTCTTTCATCTTTCTGGATTGACTTGAATTTCAAATATTGCCAGAACAAACTTTATAATGTATCACAAATTCAGTAACTGCAGATTCATTTTCAGGGAAAGGAATGCCAGTATTTTATCTTTCCAGTGCCTTTGGCCACACCTCAAAGCTGCTCTTTCATTCTGGACAGATTTAACTGTGGCAGCTGATTTCTTCCCATTTAGATGCTTTCCCCACTTGGAATTTTCACTTGTGTTCCAATAAAGAGAATGAGGAAACTATGTTTGTTACATCTTTTTGAAAAGGGTGTTGTCTCTGTTTTCATGTCATACATTGCTGTAATTTGCTAGCAGCCACTCATCCTATTTGTCACTAATCTGTTTGTGGAACTGACAAAACATTCAAGCACTGCTTGTACAGTGTACAATAGTCACTAGACTTTATATAGACCAAGAACAGTCTCACACATGGCTATGTCCATCTCTTGTATTAGTGTGGTGCATTCAGCTTTTTATTGAATTAATGGTCCCTCTGATTTAATTAGGCCACTATTAGGTACCAATGTTTAGATCGAGCAAGGTAGCAAGAAAATCTAGCAGGCAGCTTCCAGCTATACAGAATTCACAATAAAAAGGCACTAGTGACATTTTCTTTATTTGAACAAACCCACTGAAAGTAACTTTTAAAGTCTTCCAATGCCATGTATTGGAAATAAAATATCATGTATCTTATAAATGAAATATCATGTACCTTACACTCAGTGGTGTCTGAGAAGATAGGGAGATGTTTCACAATATCAAAATATTTGTTTTGACCAATACTAAATCCCTCCAAATTTCATACGACATTCACTCTTACTTGCCATACTATTTTTCCATTTTTTTTAGATTATGAAGGAAGAACAGGTATGGCAGCTATAGTGCTTAAACCTAACCAAGCCTTTAACGGAGAAAGACTTTATAAGCATGTTGTAGACTTCCTTCCAAGTTACGCCCAACCACGCTTTGTGAAGATCATGGTAAGAAAACCAGTTGTCTCTAAATTGTATTTGCCTTCTGTCTGACTTCAAAAGTGTCTCTCAATCATGTAATACAGGAAGTAATTTACAGTTTCAATAATTGAAAACAAAAGATAATACTAGTCTAAATTATTATTCCTATTATTATCATTATGTAGTTAAGCAAGTATTTGATGAATTGAACTTCTATTTTGCTTTAAGGATCCATTCATACCTAAAATCCCAGATGGAATTAATAACTTGGCAAAGTTGGATTTTGCATCAAAGTTCATCTTTAACTAGTGTTTTCTTGTAGCCAATAGAAGACCAAGCAAACACAAATGGGTAATGGTTGTCCTTGAAGTGATTATTTTTCACTGTTACTGACAAAGCACCAAGGAAATACCTAGTTATTTGCAACAGATAGTAAGATAAATATTTTATAGTGAAGATCTCCTAATCTGAGAATTAAAATGCACCCATATGTTTTAAAACATAAAGCAGAACTGGGATACAATTCTTTTTTAATGTGCACTTTAAAAGTGCAAGGGTATTCTTCTATCTCCCACAGGATGATCCCCCTGCAACAAGGCAGGAGAGCATGAACTACAAAGAGCAGGAAAGGGCCCTACATTACATCGTTTGAAAGTTTATATCTCATAGTTTTCTACTGTTAGGGGATGCTAAGAGACATTTGGCAGTTCTGCATCTCCCTAAATATTGACAAACTCTCTGAAAGGTAAAAATTTGGTTGAGAATAAGGTGTGAATTTAACAGAGTGCATGAGTCTGAAGCGGAAAAGCAGAAAAAAGGATTTATACATTTAGAGAGAAATCTAATTTTTAAAAGCTTTAGGGATTGAGAAAACCTTACTGAGCAAGGTACCTTCAAATGAGTACTGAGTACCTTCAAATGCAGTTAGCATAAGTTATACCATCTATGGCACCTTACGACAGCATTGGCCTCTTCTGGCCTTTAGAACAGTGTCTTTACAGTTCCACTAGATGGAGTAAATCTATACAGAGCTCTAGGGTCTATATATGTGGAAGCGATTAAACCTGCTTGGATTTATGTGCTCTCTGATTAAAGCTTTTTTTAGGTAATTGAGGGGGCGCCAAAGCAACCAAAGCTACTATCAGTACCAATTAATAAATATTTACATATGTGTAAATTCTTAATAAAAGAGATAAATTCAATTTTATAAAAAAATATCAAAATGAGAAAAAAAAAAAGTGTTGTTACTTTATAAAACGTCTTAGGAGATTATAACAGGATGAATGCCGAAGTCAAAATTTTCTGCGTGGACAGGAAATGAATTCCCTTCTCTAGATGCTAAAAAAGAGGTCATCGTAATTAAGAGTGACAAACAAATATATGAAATTCTCATGCAAAATGGGATTAAAAATAAAATTGGTCTTGAAAATTTTTCAGCAGTCCATATGTAGGCTCTTTATAATATGACTTGGCATCATGGTTGACTGGTTTTGTGAAAACCAGACAGACTGAAAGCTGTTCTCAGCCTCTCTGACTTGACTGTAGGAGAAAAACACAGGCCCAGGGACAATTATGCAAAGAACCAGGGAACTCAGTGGGTCTGAGATAGTATCTTTTTCACTTGACTTTTTTTAATCTTCCTTTCAACAAGAACTAAAAAGTGGTTTCTTTCAGCCTGGGAAGTAAAAGAAGATGTTGACTACATTGAAAACACCATATAAATAATGTATGTGTAAAGCAATATGAGAACAGTGTGTTTCAAACTTCTAATAAACTACATTTGAAAGGAGATTATTCTATATACCACTTCTGCTGTCCTACACCAACTGTTGTGTGCAGAACATGAATTGACATTTGAATAACTACTGTACAGCAACTGCTTGCGCAGACAAGTGAGACAAGAAGGCATTTAACTTTTTTGATTTTAATGTCTTAAATAAAGTTTAGCAGTAGGAAATCAAAAGAGAGACAGTACCACAGAATCAGTCAGCTCTCTGCAGAACATCAGGACACCAAGTGTCCTGTCCTCTACTGATCTTGTGATGAGCTGTCCTAATGAAAGCTAAGAGAAAATGCATGCTTCAAAACAGCAACCTGCAGTCTTCTGTGTGGCTTTAATAGGCAAACGAATAAGAAACAAAACCTTCATTTAGATTTAGTTTTCACTGCATCTGTGAATCAGATAATTTTGTTTAACTGAATAAAGCCTACAGTAAAATTGTATGATCTCTTTTATTCAGTAAGTGCATCATATTTTCACTGATACAGGCTGAAATGGAATACTGCACTTCACTTGAATTGTTTCTTTTTTAGGATGTTATGCAAATTACTGCAACTTTCAAGCATCAGAAAATGCATCTGGTGAATGAAGGATTTAATCCAGAAACTGTATCTGAACCTCTGTATTTCTTGCATGAACCTGCACAGTCCTATATTCCTGTGACAAGAGAGATATACCAGAAGGTAGTTTCGGATGAAATACATTTATAAAACATACAAATCAAATTCTATTACAGAAAGCTTGAAATATACTCCAGCAATTACTTCAACAAGAGACAGCAAGTAATATTTATTCTAAAAACATAAGATATTCAAATTAATCTTACTGTGATAGAATTTGTCTCTTCATAAGACACAGACACAATAGTTATGTGCATTGTGTAAGCTGCACTGTATCTTCTCATATTACTTCCACAGCTTACACATGAAAATTTTTCTTCTACATTTCTCACTGATTCAAATTACTTTTGTCTAAATGACCATTATCTTCACTTAGTTGGATATTTTACTCCTTTAGATAATTATTCTGATTCTGCTTTTAGAATGCACAAATGATTAGATGAATAATGTCCTAGGCATTAATAAAAGAGAGCTATCAGATACATAAGCAAAATACTGCACAAGGACTGCATGTAGACTTCAGTTCAATGTTTGATAATTATATGATGTAATATTTAATAGCAATATTTGATGTGATGTTCAATTCAGATTTTTATGTTAAATAAACATTCAGTGGTGAAATACAGTTCTAGTATTCAGTGGACATTATTTCCCACAACTTAAGCCAGAACTAATGTAGATTAAACTATTTGCAAAAATTCATCCCCTACTGGTACATGACATCTTCTTTTACATACTACTTGTCATACTCCTAAAATAGAGCTCTCATGAAAATGGGACAAAATTTAATATAGCTTCTAGCTTTTGCTGGAAATGAACACTTAGAATCTGTTAAAAAGTTCTATAAAGTTTCAAAGGCAGAATCAGATCAGAGAATATAATATTAGCCCACCTGTTGGACTTACTTTCCTTGACTATACATATCTGATTACATTTAAAAATCAAACAAGTCTTTAAAAATCCAGAAGAGTATAACAATACTAAAATAAAGTGGTTTCTCTGGAGTAAATGCCCCATTTATGAATATGACTCGCTTACACTAACCTGTGACCCATGGTTTCATAATTACTTCAGATTCACACATCATGTGCAACTTTTACATTTATTGTTTCACTTGCACCAGAAGAGCTAGAGACTGAACATTTTAAACAGAGGCTTATGGATCTCTGCATGGTAGACATTGGTGCAGAAACAAATACAACAAAACAGTTCAAAAAGAAGACACAAACATTTGTCCATATTTGGGATTTTTTTTTTTTTTTTTACACAAGGAACAACAAATAATAGGCTGGAACAGGAGAGATGAAGCCTCCAAACTACCGGTATTCCCATAAAGGCAAGCAACTTTGTTACTAACTAAATAGTTCTCCTGAAGCATTATGCAACATTAGCGGTCATACTATCCTGAGTAAAATTTTAACTGACAAGTTAAAGATCTTTCTAGATCTTTGACGCAGTCACTTGCTGTTTTCATTTAGCATTGGTTCAAAGGCCAAGGAGAAATACTTACCTTTTCATGACTGATTTTCTTGGCAACTTTGCAAGGCTGTCCTTGGGAAACGTCTGATTACATTTCTGTCAGTAATACCCTTCACATGTTTCAGCAGGAAAATCTTTTTTTATCAAAACTGTCCATTCTGTGAACTTTTAGATGTGAAAAAAATTAATTTTTTTTCTTAACATAATAAAGTCTAATTCCTCTCCTGTTGTTGTTGGCAAGAGAAGTACACAAGTTAAGGCATTTAAACATTTATATCTGACTGTAAAATTAAAGGCTGCTACTCATGATGAGTATGAACAGAATCTCCAGATTTTGATAAATTCTCCATTAGGAGAAGTTGAGTTAGGTGAAAGTGTTGTCAGGTTTCACATTTGTTTTCTTGCTGGTGTCTGGTTCTCTTTTCTGCTGAGGCCCGTGTTTGCTTTTGGTGATGAAGCAGTGGCACTGGGATACTGTTTCAAAGGTGATGGCGTATTCTGTACATTCTTACAGATGACACTAAGGAGACTCTCTAAGTATTTGCTCAATAATAGAGTCATGAAAAAGTACAAACCAAGAAAATAGTCTCTCCAAGTCTGGTGACTGTGAATTTCTGCATCTCAAAAGAGTGGTCACCATCAGACCAAAGGTCACCATCAAGTTACTTTGAGTGTTACTTGTAAAACCAGGCTAGAAATGCTTGTGTGCTAGCATGGTTAGGTACACATAAAGCTTGAGAAAGACCTGGACTGGCATCTACTCCCAGGGGCATTTAGACAGACTGTATGTTATAACCTGACCTGTAGAAAAATGAATCTTTTTCTGTAAGAATAAAAAGAAAGTATAGACAATATGTCAGTGAGAGAATGAACTCTATCTAAACTCTTAGAGCCTTGCCACTGCAGGAAGCCTTGCAAAATCCTTACACTGGAAAGGACTAGGGAAAGCAGAACAAAATGCTCATTCTCCCCAAGAAAGACAAAACGTACGGGAAAAAGGTATTTTAAAAAAAATCTTTGTGTCTCTAGTTCTTCACTGTACTTCTGAAGCTAGTATAGTAGGCAGTGCTATCACCAATCTGGAGCAAAATGTATGACTAATACAGAGATAGGGCAAAGTAGAGAGGCTCACTGTGGGAACACGTTGAGTCAGCAGCATCTGCATTCAGTTAATTAATATCAAAAAGGAGTGCTGTGTTCTCAAAGAGGACACCACTTAATGCCCTCCGTGGTCTGCACGTTTTTTCCGTGGCTGAAAACAGTTAAACATGATGTGAGTGTGAGTGTGTGAGATTAAAACACTGGTTTAGGATGATCCTGGGAATTACAGTTAACTAAAAGACAAACACCACTGTTTACTGCTTACAAAGGAATCCTAATAAAAGAGGAACACCAGAAAGATCAGCAGAAAAATCCCGAAATCGAACTCTGTGTGGTGGCAGCCTCATTTCTTTCAGCACCCATATTTGCCATAGCTCATCAAAGCTTTCTTCAAGAAATCACAGAGGTGTGGTCCCTGCCACCCCTGGAGGATGGGGATGGGGAGTGGAGTACCCACATCAGCACTCAGCTTGAGTTCTGACAGCAGGATAAATTAATGGGACAGACTATACTGAATAGTACTAGCTTTTTTTTT
>VXAY01003990.1:328189-358967 GCA_013399855.1 Oxyruncus cristatus
AATACAGTCTGGGAAAAGTTTTTTTTTTTTTTTTTTTTTTAATACTGACCTCCTCCTGATGGACTCCTCATGTCTGATTCTTTGTGAAGACAAACAAAGGTACTCAGTATATACTGGAATGGAAGTTAGATGACATTTTTTGCTGTTGTGATATTGCCTTCTTTGCTGTTCTAGGGAAGAGGACATTTGGGTGCGTATCTTGTGCACAGAGCTAAAGTTTATTGGGTGGATAGGGCAACTCACACTGTTTTAAAGATGAATAAAAAGTCCAGGAGACACCAGAATAAGAGGTGCTATTTGAAGGCATTTTCTCCTGTCATTTGCACAGCAAACTTTTAACCACTGAACACAATATGAATAAACCAGAATGTTCTTGTCAAAGATGGCTTATCTTGCAACACTGTTATTTGTGCTCCTCCCTTGCGTCCAGCTAACACGCCACTGTACAGGGAAGAAGACTGCTCCCCACCCTGCCGGAACTTTGACCGGGCAGACAGCCCAGATTGCTCTGACTGCAGCAAAAAACTCAAGTTAGGACCTTCCTGAAGAGCACTACTGGCATTTAACAGCTTTATGACTGACTAGGCTGACTTAAAAAATGAAAAGCAAGAAAGAGCTCAGTCTCCACTCCATTGCCAGAATAGGCAGGGCTTCACTTGCAGCTGATATGGGAGATCCTGCCTTCTCTCATTATAAATGTTTTTTAAACACCCTTGTTTTTCATAAAACAGTTGATTGGAAAGTACCCATTTTAATGGATAGCATTCTGTAGCATCATATAAAAATCACCTCACTGACTTTGAAATAGCTATAGCATCTTGCACATAGAAGATCTGTAGAGTGAAGAAATGTGTTTATTAAACCAAACTGATGGAACCGGGGAAAGTAGGCTGAGGCCCCACCACCAGTCTTCAATTTTTTCTAGATGCCAGAGTTAAAAGTCTAAGGATTTCTGAGTGTTTTGTGTTTCTAGCCTAAGGTTAGAAGCAAGTTGTGTTTGTTTCCCGTTAGCTCCTCTGCTTCTAACTATCCCTAATCTAATAAAAAAAGCTGTCCTACCAACCTCCTTCGTCTTTAGCCTTACACCATCACAGCTACAAGAGCACAAATGTGCTACCAGAAAGGTAAGGCAGTATCTCCGACACATTAAAAACTGTACACTGACCTATATGTTCTACCAGGTCATTTAAAAAAAAAAAAAAAAAGACCCCTCCTACTGGACCTCACATGGTTTTTTTAATTGATGTTATCAGCTGACTGTGTATTATGATATACTCTACCATCAGAGAACAAAACCCAAACCACCCACTTTCTTACCAGCTGGTTTTGCTTTTCCTTTTTGTTGGAACCATTACACAGACCTGGAAAATACAGAAAGGCAAAGCCACAGCTTTTCACGAAGGTGGGTATGAGAAGCTGTGAATCAATCCAAAGCCCTTCCTTCTCACATGAGCAACTACTTCAAGAACATCAAGTGATGGAGACTGGAGATGAAGATACGGTGTATGTGGGATAGGATGGCAACAGTTCAATATAAATTTAAAAATGGTCTCCAGGGAGACAATGAGGAAGATAACCTTTGAATAGGATGCAAGTTATCAATTTAGAGAACTCTCTACTACTTCACAGATTTTCTGCTCTGCTGCCTTTCTTACAAAATTACTGTATTTAATAATTTTCTACATGCTAAGCTCAAGATTTCAGCCAACACAGATTATGAGAGGGGCATAGTTTCTAAAAACATAATTTTTCTAAAGCTTTACATAACTATTTTGTAGGTTTTTAGGCAGCACTCTAGATGTTGGTTTAAGAGATATGTTTCTGTCCGTCCTGTAGAGAGCAAATCATTTGCCAATACATACGTGTGTGCATTGTAACTATTACAAACACCCATTCAAATGTGCCCTAACACATTTACCAAGAACCATGCTAATCACTATGAAAACATGAAGAGATAAGACTGCACGACTTTATGCCATATGGGTAGGATGAAAATGTCCATGTTTTACAAGATGGCAGAAAACTGCCTGGAAGGAAACTTCTTGAGAGAGCAACAACTAACTGACAGACAATATTAGAAGGATCCAGTACAGGAAGAGAATTATGAGAAAGATTTTTTTTTTAAGTGGCATTTTAAAAATAGTGGTTAGGGATGCCCAAACTAGATACTTCAAGAGTCCTGTCAGTTTTACAGTGTTGCCAGTTACAACTGCTGAGAGTGCACAGAGAGACCAAGAAGAGTCATAAATTTTATATAAGGCCATTTGACCAAGAGCTAATGACTCAGAGGGAATTGTTCATTAGTCACAAACACTCTAGAGAAAGTTCAAAGAAAACAGTACAATGAAGGAAACCAACAGTAAATACACACAAAACTCAGCACAAATGAATAAGATACTGCTTTCTACTTTAGGGACTTATTCTGTCTATGTTTTCTACACTGTCCTGAAAAAATACCTAAAGAAATTCAAATTTACAAATCCTTTACCACAAAGCCAATACTTCCCTCTATCCTCTCGCCTTCTTCCAGCCACCGTCTCAAGAAAGATGTGCTGAAGGAAATAAATTTCATTTAGAAACCTAATGACAGGCACTTGAGCCTTTTTCTGTTTTCTCCTTTCCACACCCTGTAACCCTTTCTTTGTTGTTCTCATTTATTCTTGGAGTTTCCCAAGCCCTAAGATCTTATTTGCATTTTTTTTCCGCCTAGACAATTATCTCTTATTAATAATGCTCTTTCAAAATGGCTAGGCAAATTCACATCTCCTGCACAGTTTTACCATCCAGTCACCTCTCACACAATCCAGTAATTTCAAAAGAAGTGAGATGTGAGGATGAGAGTTCCTCATCCTTTCTCTTTCCAGTGGAGTATGCATACAGGAAAAAAATCTCCTCTTTCATGACTCTATTCTTAGGTTTTGCTAGAAAGAAAGTGAAGTACATTGTAGGTAATTTCAACACAGATTTCATTCCAGACGAAAACTGGTAGGAAAATCTAGATGCTTGGAAGTTGGAGTACTGAGTGCTAAGAAAAGTCCTGAACAAGACAGGTGGTTGGGGATTTCTCACTCTTAAATCCGTATCTCCAGTCTGGGCAGTCTGTTGTCAAAAGCATGTTTTCTGACAGATACCAGTCTACACTGAAGAATCCACATGATGTGACATAATAAAAGCAATCCTTTCCACATATACCACTCTTTCTTGATGTAACTTCAGCAATGCTACAAAAAGGTTAAATAAAGGTTTACACACAAACAGTTGCCAAGTGTGGAAGTATGCAAATTTTTTTTCCATAAGTGGCCAGAGCCATCATAATGTGTTTTAAGATACAGGTTTGACTCTCCTTCAGAAGCAGCAGATAAATCTTCCATTAATGTTTGACAGTTGAAGCAGAACAAAAGAATGCAGCTCCTTCTATCTGAATCCTAAAAGGAACAAGCAGCTTTTAAAAAAGCTCTGAAAGCAAGTGTATAGACAAACCAATTGAGGGGTTTCAAGCTGTGAATTCTAAGACTCTAGCTCCTGCAAGCTCAGACTGAGGCACTGAAGTCCCCAGACTGGGGCCAGTTTTCAGACACAATAGGAAGGTTGAACAATATCCCACTACTCTTCCATCAGTTCAGCATTTTAGGCAGTCACCCCTACAAAGCTTTGCATAAAACCCAGACCACTAACATTGCGAGGAATGGCAAACGAAAGGAAACCCAAGACAAGAAGGATAATTTTGTCAATTACAGTTCTTTTAGTAATTGGTACAGTGTAGTTACATCAACCAAAATAAATACAGTTATTTGTACATAATACAAAAATATAACCCTTCATAAATTTTATACTGTGCTAGGAATTATGCATTGAGCTTAAGTAACGATATATAACATTTTCTCTTAAATAATATGGACAGGTATACTCAGCCAAATGAATGTAATAACACTTTCTCTAATTTGAAGACAAACACATAAAGAGCAGTTTATTAGTTCAGTGTATCCATATATCACACTTCAGCTAGGATTTGAGAGCAAAACAAGTCTTTCAAGTTTTCCCTTTGCCACTGTTTTCTATCCATAGCACAGTAGTTCTATAACAAAATGGTGAATTGAATTTTTGATAGTAGCATTTATTAGCAGATACAGAAGAGTATTATTCAGACAACCAGCTTAAGGCACCATGGTTTCCACAACTGACACATGACATTACTGGCAAAAAAACAATTTTAAAGGCAGCTATGAGTGTTTAACTACAGCACCACGATGAACAACAATCTATTCTCGACAACATACTTTGTTGACTAGTGTGGCCTTTGTTTATTCTCTAAAAAGAGTAGTAAAATATACGATTTAAACACTAATACAATCAGAAGAATGCATAAACTTTTTGCAAAAAAAATAATTCTCCCTTCATCCCTCCATTTTAAAATGTAAAAAATTCCAACCATCATCCTTGTAAGACAATTCTTTTATAGAGTTTCTGGAAATACAGTTTCTAACACATTATATAGTAAAAGTCCACTAAATCATCTCTGTTCTCCTTTAAAAGAAAGTATATCTAACTGCTGATAACTGTTGTCCCATGACCCTCTCCCCCAATCCTGTACTCAATCTATCAACTCTGCTATCACCAGCACTGGTGGACAATTCATTTAAATGAAATCAAGTTTCTCCTGAAGTCCTGAAGAACAAACACAAGTCCTTGACTTCTTCAAGACCTCTTGACCTCTTTCCTAATAACAGCCCATGATACTTGCTAAAATTTAAAACAATATGAAGTGAAACTATCATCCTCACAGCACCTGCCACAAAGACCCAAACAGCTACCTTGTTAAAATTCTCTTAAACCTCACAGTGAAAAGTAGGATTCAAATAGAATCATTGAATCAACCAGGTTGGAAAAGACCTCTGAGATCATCAAGTCCAACCCTTGATCCAACACCACTGCGGTTACTAGACTATGGCACTAAGTGCCACGTCCAGCCTCATCTTAAAAACCTCCAGGGACTTTCACCTCCAGATGAATCCACCACTTCCCTGGGCAGCCCATTCCAATGCCTGATGGTTCCCATGTAAAAAATTTCTTCCTAATATCCAACTTAAATTTTCCCTGGCAAAGCTTAAGACCATACTAGGATAGGACCGTAATAGGATAGAACAGGATAGGACAAGGAATAAATTCATTAAATTTCACTACAGAAACTGTGCATTCCTTATTGTACATGGTGTCAGAAAACCACAGCTGAGACACATTTACAGAATCATTTAGAATTTCAGAATATGTTCTAGACGCATCACAGGCAGATGTCAAAAGTTTATGATTCTGACAAAGTCACTGCAGCTTACCTGCTCCCATTCACCAAGCAGAGGATAGAAAATTTATCAGAGGAAAACAAGAGTAGAATTGGCATCATACATTACATACTTTGAGAAATATTTTCCAAATTACTATCAATTCTGACAGTACTTTCTCCGCTTACCTATCACAGAATGGTTGGAAGGGTGCTTCTGAGGTCATCTATTCCAATCACCATCTGTATTCCTGGATGTCAAAGTAGGACTGACTGCAACTACTTGTAATAAATAACGAATATGCACTACAGTGTTGATACATTATGCAATGAATCCCCAATGGCTGTCATTTGTGTACTCATCTACTTGGTCAGCCAAAACTTTGGCTCTTACCTGCACTTAGTGCAGAGCATTAATGAGATTTTTCTGTGCCTTACAATAATGCCAACCTTGAAGTCAGACATTTTATTGACAGTGCAGTGAAAAACCTCAAGATTTTCCCCATTTTCTCATAACAAACACCAGCAGCATATAAAATGCAAATTTGCCTCTCACTTCCCATTTTCCTTTAAGGCCCAATGAGCAGAAATCTTGTTTTATTGTTTCTGCATCTTTTGCCCCGAACTTTTACAGTTTATTGACTTTGAACCTGTCACTCATTTCCTGAAATTAAGTGAAACACCTCCCCAGAAGTAAACTACACAGGTCATGTGTTGTCACATGTACATGCAACTATGAAAAAGTATAGTTCAGATTCCAGCAACATAATGAGTAACAGTGATTTCCTTCATTTCAAATAAACTTAAAATAAATAATTTCAATTAAATCAAGAGCTTAAACCATGACAGTGATGTAGTATATAACAAATACGATCTATAGAGAATGAATTTTGCTATTGTTACCTAATCATACCTAACCACAGGAAATTCCTGACTCAATCAACAGCAAAATTTCCTAAGCTAAAATCCAGATCTAAAAATGACATAAAACAGAAAAGAAGCTGGAATAACATTCTCTATGGTAAAAACAGACATTCTTCATTAACTGAACTATCCATACCCTAGGGTTACAATTAACTTTGGTCGTGTTCTGAATGTGCTCCAATTTCTGAACAACTGGTAACTTCAGGATACAGAATTTATCTGTAAGAACCTATTACAGTCTTCTAGCATGACTGGGTTAACGTTGAATTAACCAAAGAAAACTGAAATAATTTTGTATGGTTGGTTCCAATCTCAATTACCTAACAGACATATGACAAAAAAGTACCTATGAAAGCAGAGCAAATGTAGAGGCTCCGTGACAGGGGAGAAAAATAAGAAGTTCAAACAAACAAATAAAAAACTGCATTGCTTTTCTCAGTGGTGGTTTACTATTTTGCCTTCTGGCAGATGAAAGAAGTTATCTTCTTTGAGTTTAAGATGTTCTGGTAAATCTAGCTGCCTTTTTGCTTCTTCAATGTCTTCCTGAATTGCTGAAATGAGTGCCTCTGAAAAAGATAAGAATAGGAATATTTAAAAGTTAGTCTGAATTTTAAACACAGCATCAAGTGAAAACATGGGGTACCACAAAATATCAAACAAAAATCACAGAAGTAGAATATAATTATGAGGTCTAAAGGCAGAATTCTTTGGATTTTTTAAACATGACAGAGTTGCATTTTTACTTGTTACAAGCACTACTTTCTTGCTTTTCCAAAAGACTTTAGCAGTTCTGTTTCAATACTAATAGACCTGCATTTAAAAAAGAAATTAACACATTCAGCTGATGCTTTTATGACAAGTCCTTGATTTTAAAATTACTCCACAGACAAGTGACTGAAAAATAGTTTTCCAGTGGAAGATGTGGGGGTATGGTTTGGGTTTTTTTAGATAATGAAAACATTTTACTGAAATTTCAAAAGTTCATAGATAAAACATCTCATAACAGAAGGAAAGACAGGGAAGACATAGAACTTTCACGAGTAAGACATAAAAGAGATTAGTTTGAGGGAGACCTCCAATACTGACCTAAGGAATCAAAGTTTCTTTCCGGTCGAATATATCCAACTATGACTATACTAAGAATTTCTCCATAAAAGTCTTCCTTGAAGGTGTGGATAACATGTGTTTCCTAAAAGAAGAGAAATAAGTGGGTATTTATTATGAACTTAAGAGTTTCTTTCCCTCTCCGTAAGCATGTAGACCTAATATCCATCATTCAAGTTTTCCTCAACAGAGAACAATAAAAGGGACACTTAGTTAGCATGTACAATGCAAGATTAAAACACTAGGGCTTTAGTTTATGTTATGAAGAAGAATCCCACTTTGCATGAAATCTGAAAAAACTACTCACTTGAAGAGTATTCTGATAGCCAAAAGGGAAAAAAAAAAAAAAAACCCAAAGAGACAAGCAAGATGCTTCTCAACTTCCCAGAGGTAATATTTCCAAAGTAGGAAATCACAAACGAAGCTTAATGTTTCATCATTGAGTTGATGCATCCAAATAACTATGAAGATTTTGACTGAAGCAGTTGGCTTAAGGAGAGCTTTTCCAACTAGCTCACGTGGGAACTTAATGATAAAATTCAAGAACAAGTGCAGGCTGAGACAGCTCCACCTTACACTCAAAAGCATTTTACTCACATCTGTCTCTTTGCAACAGGCCGACCCATAGCATGTGGGTAGCAGAGCTACCATATGGGAAGCTTTTAACTACTTGCTCAGAAAACTTATTTGCAAAAATTTTTTAAAGTATACATTTGCCTAAGACAAACACTTAATAGCAGAGATTCATGCCCAAACAAAATTTTTTTCAATAAATAGATCAGAGTTCTGCAAGACTCATGGAAAGCACCAACACCTGATAGCAAGAAAATCACAGCTTCAGATTTTAATTTCTCCATCCTACTATTACACACGTTCAAATATTTATTCTGTATATCAAGCCACATCACCTCATGTATGGGTTCCATAATTTAGGAGAAGAATTAACAAAAAATCATTACAAATTAAGATGCTCCAACATCTCTTATTTGAAAAGCAGATACACTGCAGAAAAAAGATTATTAGTATGTTGCAGCTCATGCTAGGCTCTCATAAGCAGTAAATTCAATACATTTATCAACTCACACTTAACTTGCTATCAGCAACTTGAGCAATCATCATTTCAATTAGTGTTATACATTTATTTTAGAAGTAGTTAAGGAATGGTGGAATAGAAAGAAGAAAATAAACTTTAATCACCTACATTTCTATATTCTGGGGACAGATTATATTGTTTATAATAAATACGATTAGACACCAAATGCATTTCTAAGAGCAAATTCCTAGATATCATTCATGAATCAAATTCTCTTAATTTTTTTAAAATTCAACATCTGGCTTACGTGTTACAATAAAAATCCCACATAAAGCAAAATTCTTACCACTGATTTTTTCGTATTCCTATAGAAAGGGTTCCATCCTATGCTCAAAACCATTTTATGCACATCTCCATTTCCAACACAGGCCCATCCATAGTATATACCAGTAGAGATATCAGGTGGGAAGCTTTCAACCACTTGCTCAGAAAAGTTAGCTGCAAAAATTTTAGAAAGTGTGAAGTGTGAGTGCCTGTGTAAGTCAAGGACATAACAGGATCTTCAAATACACAAAAGCCAAACTCTGACTACATATTATTTACAAATTGGATGTGGCACTTAGTGCCATAGTCTAGTAACCGCACTGGTAGTGGATCAAGGGTTGGACAGGATGATCTCAGAGGTCCTTTCCAACCCATGTGATTCTGTGATAACACCAATGATGATGAGAATAATGCAACATGGCTGTGTTGGCTTCATGTCAACTGTCCGAGCCCACAGGGAAANNNGAATTATATCAAAATATATATTTTTGCATATATTACAGTTATATACAGCTAGAATACTATGTACAATATTAGGGACCCCGAACACCCCCCTCCCCTGGAGGGAAACGGAAAAGGAAGAGGGAAAAGGGGAAAACACATATACACTATCAAAACCTGGGAGCAAACAATAAAGAACTAGTAAAAGAAAAGTTTACTTCTCTCCTTGAGATAACAGAATCGTGCCAAACAACCGCTGGCACCCTCCACCTCCCAAGGCCTACAAGGCCTCACCAGGCCTCACTCCTCCACACGAGTAGCACTGACAGCAG
The DNA here is from genome assembly GCA_013399855.1 of Oxyruncus cristatus. Classification (NCBI taxonomy): domain Eukaryota; kingdom Metazoa; phylum Chordata; class Aves; order Passeriformes; family Cotingidae; genus Oxyruncus; species Oxyruncus cristatus. The sequence goes on from VXAY01003990.1 coordinate 337,623, forward strand.
AGAACCTGCACGTTCAGACTACCAGAAGAGAAGAGAGCGAGAGCCTCCTCTCCCTTCTTATTTATACCCTTGAATACGTAAAAATCGTATGGAATACTGGGAACATGGCCTTGGTTCCTTGGTTACAACCTGGTTACCAAGGAAGGCCTAGAATCAAAACCACTACAATGCCATTTGGTAAAGTATAAAACAGCTTCATAAAATTCAGCCCCTGTGACAATACCAGACGTATTACATCTTTTACACATACTGTATTTTATAGTTCACTTTCTCTTCTTCAATAATAATTAATAAATATGTCATATATCCAATCAGGATGCATTTCACCTTTAGGACAACTATCATAGCTTTAATATGGTGAAAGAGGAATTAAAACGTTAAGTGTCTTCTGCACTAAAAATAGCATCCTAGCATTATTTAATACTTATTTATGAAACAAAATACGTAGAAGTAAATGTGATTATTATTTAACCACTTGTCAATTTTGTACGAGTTGTCTTTTGGAGACTTCTGTGAATTTCTGTGATTTTCTTTGAAAACTACATAATTATAGCAAAATTAATTTCTCCTCTGACTGAATTTAATGTTCTCTCAAAATTATTATCCTACTTCTATTTACCAGGTGACTAAATGTCTTCACGCAAAACACGAAGTTGATTAAAAAGATACACTTACTGAACTTTCATTAAAGCTCACAATGACATCCCTTCCCTGTTTCCCAATACCAACACAGCACTTATAAGCAATCAAGAGAAAAATTTGAAATGTTGTCAGAAACAGATGATGTCAGAAATCCAGCAACACAAGAATGGTCTCGTATAGTTTCCCATCTGTTACAATTAGTGCAACATGACCGCTGACTTCAGTGGCTGTTTAAGGCAATCAGACAACTGAGAAAGATAAGCAACAGGCAAAGATATTCGCTGTAGGCCAAGCCAACCTACTCTGTTTTAACTTCTGCTTTATTACCCTTGAACTTTGCTCCTGAAACAGATTCCCAATACCTACTCCCTTTCTTGTTCTGAGATTTATGAGAACGGATATTTTTTCAAGCTGCCATAGCACCGTGCATGTGATCACTTATCTACATCCTGTACACCATCATCACGGTCGCTAGACAAATAAAGGAACAAAAACCAAGGCTCAGAGAAACCTCTTAACACACCGGGGGGCGGGGAATAACACAAAGAGGACTGCAAAACTCTAAGCAACGCAGGAGGGGAAAAAAAAAAAGCCTCAGGAAAAGGCTGGCACGGCACAAGGCAGGGCTGTTTTCGGGAAGCCAAGTCACGACAATAGGACAGCAATGCAAGGCAGCCGGGCGGCTCCCGGGCTCAGGCGAGCGTAGTCACGGCGCTCCCGCATCCTGCTGGGCAGCGGCACGGTGCGGGTCCGGCTGAGCTCGGGGCCCGACAAGGCCCGGCTGCAGAAACCCCGGCCCCGGCTCTCGCCAGCGGGAGCACTCCCGGGGCTCCGTGCGGACCCCCCGCCCCACCGCCGGGCCCAGCCGAGCGCGGCAGACACCCAGCCCGTGCCCTTCCCGAGAGGTGCCGCCTCCGCCCCGCTCACCGGTGGGGATGCCCAGCTCCTTGGAGCCCCTGCCGAAGCCCTTCACCACCTCCCCGCGGCAGAAGTACGGCAGGTGCTTCATGGCGCAGGGCAGAGCCGCCAGCAGCCCCGGCCCAGCGCCGCCGCACCGCTCCGCCGCCACCGCTGTACGCGGGGCGTTACCAACCACAGGGGAGGATCGGGCGGTGCCCTCCTGCTTTCTAGCCATACAGATCTCCGGCGGCCCCTGCCCGCCCTCCGGAATGGGCCTGCCCTCCCGACATGCCCAGTGCGCCGTATCCCGCGCCGGGAAGGCGGTCTCAGGCGGAGCGCAAGGGCCTGTGGGCGCGGGCCGGGGCCCGTGTTAGGGGGCGGCTGTGGTCCTCGCTCCTGCCTCTTGGCAGGAGGGCTTGGCCCGGTCTGCAGCTTCGTGCCATGGAAACTGAGCAGCTGTGACTGTGCTTCACCAGCTGCCACATCCTGACCCTCTCACCTGAAATTCTGCACCTCGCACCCAGCGCCCACGCGTGGAGATAAGGATCGCTATTCCCTTGGTAACCCTGGGTTTGCCTTTTCGTGCAGAAAAGGCCAAAAGCTTCAGTGCACAGAAGATATTTGTGAAAACTCTGAGAGCAGAGCTTTTTGTTACAAAAAGGGTCAAACTGAAACAAAACCAAAAACCCCAAGCATTTTTACTCACCTCTCATTTACCATCACGCTCACATTCCTTTTCTGTCATTATCACCAGTAGTGCAGAGATCTCCTTTGGACAAAAAAGCACCAAGACGGAAGTGCTCTTCCTATGTTCACTCTATATAACTTAAAGAAACACGAAGGGTAACCAAGCATTTCCCTTCGTTCAATTCCTGCCTCCAGTTGCTCTTTATCTTTTTATGTTGATAAAGCTCTTTAAGGTATTTAGGTGATTAACACTTTCCTATGGCCCTCACCTGGCTCAAACAAATTTCAGTCTCCCTGAGTTCAAAATAGTATTAAGTGTGAAAAATGTCCATAATCTTTGTAAATTACAGAGCAGCTAGCCTGCCAGCAGTCTCTACCAGTGATACATAAGGCCATTTGAGTTCTGGGGTCTCATTCAGCAGTGCTATTCTGCACATAGGCATGTTTGTGTTTAAATACGTAACTATCTAGAAACACCATCAAAGTCCGTGAAGTGAATTTGCAGTCTTTTCCCCCTTCTAGAACACAGTTGCTAATTTCACCAGTTTGATACAGGTTACAAAAATATTTCAAGTCTTCTTCTAATTTGGTTAACTATTTTTTAATGGGGAAAAGCTTGTAAACACCTATGACTTGTGCTCGTATTTAACTGCATTCCAAGTAAATAACTTTTGAAAAACGGAACCTGTTCTTAGAAACTGATTTACATATCATACTTATAAAACACTGACTGTTGCCACCTCATGGAAGTGTGGTCACAAGCTATTTTAGATAGTGTGAGAAATGGAGTCTCAAGTTAAGATAGGTTTTTGAATAGGAGTTTATTATATGGTAAAAGCAAGCAGTGCACTGGGTAGCAGGAGGAGTCTCACTCCACAACCCGCACACCTCGATACAGCACATTTCTGGCATTTATTTTAGCTATTATTATATTCATTACATCATATACATACACATTTTACAATACTATGCTAAGCATTCAACATACTTTTTTCACACCTAAAGCTGTTATCTCTACAACTGGTGATGGCTACTCTATAATTCATGCATTCTCGGACAAAATGGTGCCTATAACACTAATGACCTAAAAAAGTTCTACCATAATTCATTTTTAAGAGGATAGGGAGGCTTCTGACCTAGTGAACTAACAACAGTCTGTTTTATTACTTTATGAGGCTGTAATTATCCATTTGTTTCTTTTACCGACACAAATCATAGCTGTGTTTATTACAATAGGAAGGCAAAACCAGTTTTTAAAAGTGATTTTACCTCAAACTTAACCTCTTCTGTTTCTTTTATCTCAATTCCCACCATCCTTTTTAGGCAAATGTTTAAATTCATTACTTCAGTTTGAGTAGCTTTGACTGATTTAGAGAATCACCATATATGTAGCTGTAACCGAGTAACAGAGTGGTGGTAGTATATTGGTAAGAAGGAAAAGTGGAAGAGAAAGATATCCTGAGTGTGCAACTACCAGATCTATTCTGTTCTGCTGTCTGTGAGCATGTAGGAAATACTGTTACATAAAAGGTGTTTTAAGTGATATTTCATAACGGAAATGTCTTGGATATTAAGTCCAAATCTTGAAGTCATTGCCTTGTTGCTTAACTAATGACAGACCATTAACAGTTGACAGTGTGGCCCCATGGCCACTACAATTGCTGGTTTATTTCAGCCAAAGCAGAAGAAACAAAAGCAAAAAAACCTTATTTTCCAAAACGTGTTTTTTCCTGATAGCAATGCATTATGCAGCAGGTTCGTATTTAAGGACATACATATTTGTGTTCTTTCCCCTCCTCCCCACCCCTTTTTTTTTTTTTTNCCCGCCCTTTTTTTTTTTTTTTTTTTTTTTTTTTTTTTTAATGAATCCATCTTTTCAAAACAAATGTGATATTCTCGTGACATCCACAAGATGGCAGGCAGGGAATTCTTTTTCAGTGTCTGTAGGTTTGGGCAAAAGGTTTACAATCTCAGTCACCAAGAAGACCTTGATAAATACTAAGTCAAGGAACTATTTGTTTAAGAACTACATGGTTAAGTAATTTCACAGAAGTCTAACCAGTGACTTCAGTCTCATTATGTCAAGTAGTCAAAACATTTTTAGTTTTTATCAGTCTTCATGATGGGTAGCTGTGATCCAGCTTAAACATTAGCCCTCCTTGATACTATGTCCTTGTTTTTCTTTTGTTATTAATTATATCTAGTTCATATTGGAGAGGGGGGATCTTGAACGAGTAGAATTTAGTTAAATAAAATTTAGAGCACTTAATTCTACTAAAATTTAGTAGAGTTAGTAGACATGTTTCTTCCAAAAGCGTCATCAAATTTTAGTGATGAGCATGTCTGCTAGCATTCACAGTCAACAAAAGAACAGTTTGATAGTTCCTACTTGCAGTGAGAAAACTCAGGTGCTATTTCAGGCAGCTAGGGAAGAACTTCTGCTCCCCGCTTATACTACTTTACCTACAGTTATTGTTGTTAGTTGAAAGCATTTGTAATTTTTTCCTAGGATATATATATATATACAGCCATAGAAACCAGAATAAAGAAAACAGAGCATGTGTTATGTGTAGGGCCCATGTCATACTAACCAATATTTATTGCACTGCGGAACATACTCTGTTCCTTGTTGTTTTGCAGTAAAACATGAGACTTGTATCACATCACAACCCTGTGCCAGAGTCCTGTCTCCTGCTCTCATGCTGTAAAAGCCTCCATTTCCATGCAGGGCTTAAGGTGAGAGCAGGAATATCCTGTTTCCTTTATGTGATATGGAAAAGTAGCAAAACCATATCTGTTGGATACTGGGATATTCTAGCCAGACTGGAAATTCTGGTTACACTAGGCTCCGTGGAATATTCAGAAGCTGACTCAGAGAAAAAAATGCCATGTAGTAAAACTAGTAGCATTTTATCCAGCTCCTTGGAAGTTTCCATTCCCAGAGTGACAAAACTCTCATTGATTCAGGAGTTCAATTCAAGGACACTCTGGCACTCCTTAATGTTAGTGTGTTGAAACCAGGTGATGAAATCAAAGATATGTACTAAACACTCTTGTAAGAATGTCTAACAAATACCTGCTTTGAAAGTATTTTTTCTGTATTTTAGTCTGAAATAGGAAACCACAGAAGTTAATTTTTTCTTTTCTTTTTCTTTTTTTTTCCTTTTTCTTTATTATTTTTAACAGTCTGAAGTTTTGTTCTAGTTAAATAGACCTAGGTATTTCTCCTAGGAAAAATACCTGAAGTTTAATATAATGGCTACCAAGATTGCATTAGATTACAGTTGAAGCAACATTTGAATGTCAGGTATGTATCACACATATATTTTTTCCAGCCACAGCTGGCCCAGATCAAAATGTTTGTAACCAGTCAATCCCATATTATAAAAGCAATTAAAACCTTTGATTTAGATTTCTAATCTGCTACAAAAGGAAAAATACAACATAGCCTGGTTAATGGTTTGGCACAATCTTCAGGAGAATCCTACCAACAGAGGCTTTGGTAGCACAAGAAAAGTAATACAGGGCAAGGCATCTCAGGCAATTTACTATCCTGAAGATAGCTAAATGAGATTCTTATATGCTTGAGAGTCTCTGTTCCAAAATACCTTGAATTTCTCACCAATCAACACAGATTGCTACCAGGAATCCCACAACGAAATGTAGAAGAACAAGACTGGGGATCTCAGTGACGTACGTTAGGAGATGTTTACTGTATTGTCATGACCTGTGCAATGCCTTGCAGGTGGAAAGATGTTAGACAACTTGGAGGTTCCTGTCAAGCTCTTTCTGAACAGTATCCCTGCAGAAATGGTGTGTAAGCAGTAACCATGTGTTACAGGAAGTAGTTAGCTGAGATCTGTTAAGAAAGCCACAAACAATGGGACAGATTTTTCAGCTCACTAAATTGAAGAAATATCAGAAATAACTTCATTTCAGATTTTGGTGAATCTGCATAATTTCTGTTTCTGGTGAGTTGGAAATCAAGCAAAAATCATATACCAAAATATTTTCTGACCTAGAACTTAATACTACTGGGCTCCTAATTTCTGCTCTTCATGAGGAAGAATAGAAGGCAGAGGTGCTAAAGGCTTACAGAAAAGGTAAGAAATCTGTCAAAAGGAAGAGCCTGTTAGATGTGAATAAGCTTAAATGGGAAGGAGTACAGAGATAAAAGGAGAAGATATTGGATGTTCATGAAACTTCACGAGCCTGGGAACACTTTACAAAAGAAAGTAAACCAGTGTGTCAAAACAGTTGTCTTTACTGCAAGACTTGAAGAATAAAAAATTGAACCAGTGACCACTGAATTAATTCAGAGAAGTGCTGTGAATAACAATACCCTCTCAAAAGCGCAAGAGAGGTATTGCCCCAGTGGGGGCAATACATTTGCTTTTTTATGTCCAGGAATAACAGAAAGCTGAAAAGGTTTTGTTACTGTTCAACCTACATATGACAAAGCTTTTTTACACATCCAGTAACATCAGAAAGAGCAGAAGATGAAAGTTATTGTCCTTGTGACTGACATTGCAGAGAGGAGATAATGAATAGCTGTAATGTTTTTCCCTCCGCACTGATTACGAGTTTTTAAGATATTTTTCTTTTTTCCTTCCCTGGGCTTGCTGTTCCAGCCTTGATCACACTGTAAGCAATAGCTGAGCAAACAAGAAAGATTGTGGTGAAAATATCTCATTGCTAAAAGGAACCTGTAGTTTATAATGCTCCTGCTGTCACCGATATGCAATGCTGGTTCCGAAGTGTGCCTGCATTTGTGACAGCATTGCCACCTATATAAGGCAACCACTCTCATTTAGCAATCTTCTTTCTGTTGCCTACTGAAGAAATAGGAGGTGATTATCCTGCTCTGCTCTGCGCTGGTGCAGCCTCACCTTGAATATTGTGTGCAGTTTCGGGAACCACAATATAGGAAAGCTATTAAGCTCTTAGAGAGCATCCAAAGGAGAGCAGTGAAGATGGTGAAGGGCCTTGAGGGGAAGCCTTATGAGGAGCGGTTGAGGTCACTTGGTCTGTTCAGCCTGGAGGAGACTGAGCGGAGACCTCATTGCAGTCTATGTCTTCCTCACAAGGGAAAGCAGAGGGGCAGGCACTGATCTCTTCTCTGCAGTGACCAGTGACAGGACCCGAGGGAGTGGCCTGAAGTTGAGTCAGGGGAAGTTTGGGTTGCATTTTAGAAAAAGGTTGTTCACTCAGAGGGTGGTTGGGCACTGGAACAGGCTCCTCAGGGAAGTGATCACAATGCCAAACCTGATAGAGTTCAAGGAGTATTTGGATGATACCCTTGGGCACCTGGTGTGACTCTTGGTGATCATCCTGTACAGGGCTAAGGGTTGGACTAGATGATCCTTCTGGATCCCTTCCAATTCAGCATGTTCTGTGATTCTGGGAAATAGCCCTAATCATCAGTCATGCCTGCCACTGCAAAGAGATCCTTCTCCATACATGCTATTTGACCACAACTTTGTGTTTTCTTAACAGAGGAAATATTTGTACAACAATGAGGGTGTTAGCCGTAATTTCCACAGTTGATTTTCAGGCTACATTCCATTTGCTGTGCATACATCCTGGTAATCCTGCAAGCAGCCTGTGCTAGATGCATCGGTGCTGCGAATAGAATGGTTACTCTGTGTCAGCCTCCAAAACATTGCCTCACTATGGGCAGATTGCAGTCACTTGCCGTTGCCGGTAAGCGTGGCTGTGTGCTGCCCTACCCATTTGCTTAGTCAAACCAAAGCTATGAATACAAAAGACATGTACAAAGAAGAATCTCAGAAGTAATACAAGACTTGCTCTGAATAATGCAGCTGGTATGTTTGTTGCTAAATTAATTACATCGTGGAAGCACTGTGTGCTACTTCTTCAACTCTCCCAGTTAAGCTACACCCATCAGAAATTAAAAACTTGCTTTTCTCATTGGGAATTATAACTGAAAATCACTCCTCTCCCCCACCCTCCCTCAAAAAAACCCAATTAAAAAAGTCCCCCACCAAACCAAACCAAATAAAACCAAACAAAACCCCAAACCTCAGGATTGTTTTAGGGCATCTCCTATTCCACTTACTTTTTCAGGGATATCCTGAGCTGCAGAGGTTCAAAACAGCTCATTTAACTCAGTAATAGATTCATGGGGAGATGTTCTAACCAGTTTTTCTACATTATTAATATCCCTACCTCCTGCACGTGGATTGCATGTTTTGCCCCACACTATTTACCTTGGCAAAGAAATAGCAGTGGGAACCCATAGAAAGTAGGTTGAGCAGAAGATTCAGTAGAGCCTGCTTTACCTTACAGAACTAATTATCTCCCAAACTCAGCATTTTTCACAGTCATCATCACTGTAGCATCAGACAGGTTTAATAAAAGGAATCATATACCCCTCTGTGGCCTAAAAAAATAAAGCAGAGATTCATGACGGTTGTCAGCCCTGTACTTGCACTTGTACTTGGCAACCCGAATGTACTAACATGGAATAAATATTTTGAGATATTGCAAAATATTTACTTGTGAGTGAAAAAGAACATCATATTCTGGGGTGGTTTGAATGATCTTCCACTTCCTTCTTCGACAGGAGAGAAGAAACAGTCTCTTTAGTTTTTAGATAGGTATCTTCTCACATCAGACAAGTGAATTCAATTGTAACTGTCTCTAGAGATACGGTGAAACAAAAGCATTCAAACTGTTTTGTCTGATAGAGAGAGTGTAAAAAACCCTAAGCAAACTAAGATTTTCTTCTTTTAAGGAGAAATCAAGCCATGGAAGAGAATCTGTACAAACATATGTTTTGAACTGCAAATTTGTTTTTATGCCAAATATTTAATAAATTTTTACAGCCCATAGTAGGCCTGTAAACCAGAATATAGGTTTCTGAACCTCTTGCCTTTTGGAAGAACATAGAATCATGTAGCAGTTTGCATTGAAAGGGACCTTAAAGATCCTCTAGTTCCAACACCCCCATCATGGGCAGAGACACCTTCCAGTAGATCAGATTACTCAGAGCCCTGTCCAACCTAGCATTGAACACTTCCACGGATGGAGCACCCACAACTTCTCTGGGCAGCCTGTTCCAGCACTTCACCAGCCTCACAGTAAAGAATTTCTTTCTTGCATCTAATATGTATCAACAATTTAAAGCCATTACCTCTGTTCTATCACTACATACCCATGTTAAAAGCCACCATCCCCCTTTTGTATAAGCCCCCTTTAGGAAATGGAAGGCTGCTATAAGGTTTCCACAGAGCCTTCTCTTCTCCAGTCTGATCAACACCAACTCTCTCAGCTTCTTATTCATAGCAGAGGTGCTGCAGCCCTTTGATCATCTCAGTGGCCCTTCCCTGGATTTGCTCCAACAAGTCCCTGTCTTTATGTTGGGGACCCCAGAGCTGGACACAGCACTCCAGGTAGGGTCTCATAACAGCAGAGTAGAAGAGCAGAATCACCTCCCTCAATCACCGCACAGCTTTTGATGTAGCCCAGAATACAGTTGGCATTTCTCATCAGCCAATGCACCCAAGTCCTCCTCAAGGCTGCTCTCAATCCATTCTCCTCCCAGCCTGTGTTTGCTTGGGAATGCCCCTATCCAGGTGCAGCACCTGGGATTTGGCCTTGTTGAACTTAATGAGGTTTGTGCAGGCCCACCTCTCAAGCCTCTTTAAGTCCCTCTGGATGGCATCCCTTCCCTCCAGTGTGGTGACCACACCACAAGCTTGGTGTTGTCAGGAAACTTGCTAACCTAATACCAAATGACCTAGAAGTTTGATATATTCTGAAAAATCTTTGAGAAGAGGCTGTGAAATAACATAGCATTAACAAATACAGTTATGCTTTTTCTAGCCTCCTGGTTCACCACAGTGCCCTGTTCCTGGCAGCTCACTCTCGACATCACTCCTCAATAGGCAACTCATAATCCTCCAAAATGTCAGATTTAGAAACAAAGAAACAAACAAGCAAACTCTGTGAGGCTTGGTGCTGTGACCATTTCCCTGGTGAGCATGTTCCAATACGCAACCACCACACTGGGCAAAGAACCTTTTCCTAATATCCAACCCAAACCTCCCCTAATGCAGACTCATGTTGTTCTCTATGGTTCCATCACTGTTCACCACAGAGAAGAGATCAGTGTCTGCCCCTCTTCTTTCCCTTATGAAAGACATAGACTGCTACGAGGTTTCCCCTCAGCCTCCTCCAGGCTGAACAGATCAAGTGACCTCAGCCACTCCTCATATGGTTTCCCCTCAAGGCCCTTCACCATCTTCATTGCCCTCCTTTGGATGCTCTCTAAGAGTTTAATATCTTTCTTATATTGTGGTTCCCAAAACTGCACACAATGTTCAAAGTGAGGCTGCACCAGTGCAGAGCAGAGCAGCACAATCCCCTTCCTTGACCGGCTGGTGATGCTTTGCCTGATGCCCCCCAGGACACGGTTGGCCCTCCTGGCTGCCAGGGCACTGCTGACTTATATTCCTTGCCATCAGCCAGGACCCCCAGGTCCCTTTCTGTGGGGCTACTCTGCAGCCTCTCATTCCTCAGTTTGTCCACCCATCCAGGGTTGCCCCATGCCAGGTGCAGAATCTGGCACTTGCCCTTGTTAAAATTGATATGGTTGGTGATTGCCTAGTTCTCTGATTTGTCAAGTTGTCCATGTATGTTTGCCAGGAATATGGATTATATTAAGTTCTAAACTGGTAAAAAAACCTAAGTGATATTTATTCAGAAATCCCAAAATTAATGTAAATATTTCCTGTGCATTATTTGGTATTATATCTAGTAATTTTTATTCAATCAACTCTTGGTCCTGAACCAATTTCTGAAGAATCATGTCTGATACAGAAAAGGTCCTTTAATGTGTACTTGCTTTATTAAAAAATCCTGAGTATGTTTAGCAATAACCAATATGATTAACATCTGCTACTTCATTTTATGCCTCTTCACAATTAGAATGTGCCATATTTTGCTGGGGTGAGAATGAGTATCTTTTAAAATCTTTTTGACTTTTAACATAGGAGAGAGTTTCTTTCTCTTTGTGAGAACACCAGAGTTCTCACATTCCCAGAATGGTCTAGCAATACGTTACACTTCTTCATACAGAAGGCTGCAGCGCTATGCCAGAGGAACAAAATTGTCAACACTGGACTTCACTCTGAGCTTTAAGTGAACATGTTTTGGGCTCAGACCATAAATTGTCTTGAACATATCTTGAAATATTAGTCAGAAGGTGGCTGTAAAAGATTTGGTCACGTCAATGATGGCAGCAATGCAATCTCTACATCTATGCAGAATATTTAATCAGTAAACCTAAAAGCACTTAACAGAAAAAATAATTGCCCTAGCTATTTAATTCAGAAACTATAGATACCAGAAAATCTATCCATCTAAACCTCTTCTTCTCAGTTTGTATTAGAAACACATTTTTGCAAAGGCACATTTTCAAGTTACAAGATTAGAAAGACTTCTTTGTAGTTACCTAAGTGCAGCTTTTCAGATTGAGATAACCTCTGTTTATTTGCCATTCCTTTTCTGACTTAGAGCTGGAAAATAACAGACTACAGGTCTTCTCACACAGCAGCTTTTTTTGCATCAGATTATTGAAAGAATGGTGATTTGCTTGAATGATTTTCTTTGCTGTATCAATTTATATCACTACAGCTTGCTGGTGTCTGCATGAATAGAGATTTTTAGCATCACACTTGCTTATGATCTTCATTTTTCTTACTTTAGACAACATGGGGACGAAAGTGCTGTCTCAGGGTACAGGACGGTTTCTTTCATGGTAAATCAAAACTAAGTCCATTGATTTCCAGGCTGTTTTAAACCCTTTTGGTGAACACCATGCTAAGATACAGCTAGCAGCCAATCAACAGATCAAACAACATTAAGAGTAAACAGAATGTCAAATAGATTGATTAAATGAAGATATTTGAGCCACAAGGCTTTTGTGCTGGACAACACAGTCTCTTCAAGGATGCAATTCAAATCCTCATGTGTAGATCTTGAAGAAAAAATGGTTTTCTTCAGAGTGGCAACCATCTGACTTCTAGTCGAGCTACAGAGATGATTTTTAGGTATGTGCCAGAAAAGAATATTTGGTTGTAATATTTTCCCTACTAAACCTTTTTATATTATAGTGCAAACCCCTGAATTTTGCTTGCAAGTCAAGCTTGTTTGTTTCTTTGTGTGTTTGTTCATTTTACTTAAATAAAACCATTTTTATATAGAGTTGTTTCACAGTGTCAATTGGTTGCCAGCAGCAAAAGATTCCTCTGGACTTCTTACAAGGAAAATGGTGTGCTATTTTTCAAAAGTTCCATTCTTTCATTTTTTTGAGGACTGAAAAACTTCTAAGATAATAGAGTTACTATTGTGGACCTAGTACTGATAACAAGAAATTAAACCCTTTCTTTCTCACAAGCTTCTTCCCTGTAACTCATCATCAAGAGAGAAATACTTCCTGCTTTTATCATTGTTTTGTTTTTTAAAACCTGCCATAAAACACCACCACCTATGAACACTACATGATAAGACAAGGCTTAGAAATAGAAGGACCAATAGAAAGAAATAAAAGAGATCCAGCAGGAATTTTGTCCCTTAGGAAAGTTTAACTGAGCTGCTGGGAAAAAAAAAAACTATGAGAAGTGTGCTTTTTTTTTCATATCGGCTTGTATGGGGCTGTACTTTGGATCTGTGCTGTAAATAGTGTTGATAACTCAGGGATGTTTTCATTACTGCTGAGAAGCACTTAAACAGTCTCAAGCCCTTTTTTGCTCTCAGCACACCAGTGATTGGGCTAGGGATGCACAATAAGTTGGAAGGGGACACAGCTGAGACAGATGATTCCAACTGACCCAAGGGATATCCCAGATCATATGGCACCATGCTTGGCCTATAAGCAAGGAAAAAAGAACCAATGTCTGCAGTGATGGCATTTATCTTCCCAAGTCACCATTAGGCATGATGGGGCCCTGCTTTCCTGGGGGTGGCTGAACACCTGCCTGACCATGGGAAGGAGGGAATTCCTGGTTTTGTTTTGCTTGTATGCAGTTTTTGCTTTACCTATTGAACTGTCCTTATCTCAACCCATGAGTTTTCTCACTTTTACCCTTCTGATCCTTGCTGTGAGGGAGTAAGCAAGCAGCTGGATGGGGGCTGGTTCCCAGCTGGGGTCAAACCACAACAAGAAGAAACTTGTTTTATCCTGGATATTTGAGATTACTTTATTAATTGATATATAAGTGAAACTACATGTTTATCAGACTGTACTAAGGAAACATAAAAAGTATTCTTGACCTAGAAAGTATGAAACTGTTGAAAGGTATCAAATATGAAGAAGAAGCTTAAGAAATTCTTACAAGATACCTCAATTTTATAGGCAATCTTAAGATCTTAGAGAACCTCTTGTTCAGCATCTATCTGTGACAGACATGAGACACTCAAACCTGAATGAAATTTTTACATTCGCCCAGATTTAAACTTTGGGGGAAAAAAAAAAAGGTCTGGCGAATTGCAGAATGTAAATTGACTATTCTGTAATTAGGACCCCACATGTACCCTCCAGGGCAGAAAAATAATGGACTATGTGACCAAACCACTAAATCTTGGAAGCATAAAGAAACAAGGCAGATTTGGAAACTTAAGTCTGCAAAATCAACAGGACGAGTTTGGAAAGGGTACTGTGAAAGACTGTATAAGGTACACTAAAATACACAACCCAGCAATATCCATCTTTTTGATAAAATTGCTCCATGTCCATAATAGAAAAGAACTCCCACAGAAGTCCTGGAAAATTCATGTGTTCAGATTTCATACTATTGTGCAGTTTCTCAGGAATTACATATATGGTACTTTTATGAATATCTTGTATGGAGACTGACAGCCCAGAGGGACAGAGATGGACATTCTGTTTCCAGCAGAGCAAATTTTGTTAATAAAGAAAAAAAAATTCTTAAACTTGAAATCTTTTTGAAAAATTTTCAGCTTATTCCAGCAGAGCAACCCTGCTATAAAACAGGAACCCACAACAACAGATAAGATACAGGGGAAGTCTAACTGAAAGAAAATTCAGAAATAAGAAAAGTACTGCCTGTTTCACAGAAATTAGACAAAAAGTCATAAAGAAAGCAATAAGAGGAAATTATAAGTTGGTGTTAAAAGCTTGATGATAAAGAACAAAGTAAGGCAAGAGGCTAGTGCTGTACATATAAATAACACAGAAAGGTACTTTAGATTCACAGTCCTAAGCTGGCACTAACGTTTGGATATGCCAGAAAAAAATGATACAGAATTCCTTTCTAATCTCATTGACAATTATCAACACTGGACAATATAACATGAAATCATATTAGCTATATATGTTATACTAACAACCTGAAGTCCACGATGTCAGCAAAAAGCGTATAGGAAGCTTAGCACCAGACCACCAGTTTGTATAACAACTGGCAGTTTGTATTACAATTGGCAACAAAATACTGTCATTGTAAAAATATTAAAACTTAATCAAAGGTGCTGCTCATGTGACATAGGATCACATGAGTTTACCATTTGTAGTGGAGAGAAAATAGATGTTTAACTAGCAAAACATTAGCACAACAGAATATAAACCAGTTTATTGTGGAATTGTTCTCACAGCTTGGTTTGCATGACAAGGTTTTAGTAGCAGTGGGCCTGCAGTAGTGTTTTTTGTGAGAAACTGCTAGAACCTTCCCCCACGTCTGATAGAGCCAGTGCCAGCTGGCTCCAAGATGGACCCATTGCTGGCCAAGGCTGAGTCCGCCATTGACAGACATAGTGCCCCTGGGATAGCGTATCTGAGAAGAGGAAAACTTGCTGTGCAGAAGCAATTGCAGTCAGAGAGAGGAGTAAGAGTATGTGAGAGAAGCAGCCCTGCAGACACCAAGGTCAGTGGAGAAGGATGGGGAGGAGGTGCTCCAGGCACCGGACCTGAGATTCCCCTGCAGCCCTGCTACAGACCATGGTGAGGCAGCTGTGCCCTTGCAACCCATGGAGGTCTACGGTGTGGTCTATGGGGGACCCAATGTCAGAGCAGGTAGATGCCTGAAGGAGGCTGTGACCCCATGGAAGGATGGATATGCTGGAGCAGGTTTGCTGGCAGAACTTATGACCCCACTGTGACTCATGCTGGAGCAGTCTTTTCCTGAAGGACTACATCCTGTGTAAGGGATGCATACTGGAGCAATTTGTGAAGGACTGCTGACTGTGGGAGGGATGCACATTGGAAAAGTTCATGAAGGACAGTCCCCATGGCAGGCACCCCATGCTGGAGTAGAGTAGAGTGTGAGGAGTTGTTCCCTTGAGAAGGAAGGAGTGGCAGAAACAATGCATGATGAACTGAACACAGCCTGCATTCTCCATCCCCATGTTGGCACTTGTGGAGAGGAGGTAGAGAAAATCAGGAGTGAAGCTGATCCTGGGAAAAAGGGAGAAGTGGGGCTAAAGGTGTTTTTATGATTTAGTTTTATTTCTCCTTGAGGTTGGTAATAAACTTATTTCCACAAGTTGGGTCTGTTTTGCCTGTGACAGTAATTGCTGAGTGACATCCCCCTGCCCTTACCTTGACCCACAAGCTTTTTGGTAGATTTTTTTTTCTCTCCCCTGTCCAGCTGAGGAAGGGGATTGATGGAGCAGCTCTGGTGGGCACCTGGCATCCAGCCAGGATCAACCCACCACGCAGCTGTAATAACAGACCACCTTCAACAAAGAGGAGAAATGAAACAACTTTACTGGGAAAGCTAAGTCATGAAGCAGTCAACAGACAATCAAAGGAAGGGCTTGAGCAGAGCATTGCAGATACACAGCCTGCAGTCCTTTCAGCAGAAGTCTGCAGTCTGATCACCTTTTAAGCAATTGTGCGACCAGGCTCTAAAATTAATGAAATGTCTCAAAAATGTAGAGGACAAATGAAACTGACTCAAACATTAGTTCAGAATTCCTGGTGTATACATAGACATAAGTCTCCTTATATGTATGTATGTATGTATTTATTTACATTTGTATACGTAAGATTGGTACTGATTTATTATACTTCGGGAAAGGGGAATTTCTAAGACAATTGATACTTTTCATAAATAAAATTTGAAATAGTTCAAAAGCTTCAGGTTTGTCTCCTTTTTTAGTCTTGGGAGGACTTCAGCTGATTCTCCTTATGGTCAAAGTACTGGCTTTGCCAGGCTACACCAGGCTGATCTTTTACCACTTTTGCCAAAGCAGCCAGCAGGAGGGGAAGACATGTTAATGCCATGCTTGCTTCTCACATTTTCAGTGCAATCAGCAAATCACACTTTTTAGCTGGATCAGAGTAAAAAAAATAATGTAAGAGGATTGATTCAGTTTACTTGGCAAAGTTGGTTAGGTGGGGGCTGCAGTGGGAAGCCCCTCTCTCTGTGAGGTCAGGGGATGCCTTATACAGGACACAGCTGGTTTCAGATAGCTCCAAGATGGACCCACTGCTGGCCAAAGCTGAGCCTGTCAGTGATACTGATGGCACCTCTGTGATAATGTATTTTAAAAAGTGTAACAACCACTGTATAGCAGCTATGAGAGAGAAGAGTGAGAAAAACAGAAGAAACAGCCCTGCAGATACCAATGCCAGTGGAGAAGAAAGGGGAGGAGGGGCTCCAGATGCTGGAGCAGAGTTTCCTCTGCAGCCCCCTGGAGGAGAACACAGCAGAGCGGGTTGTCCCACTGCACCACATGGATGACCACAGTTGAACAGATATCCACATGCAGCCAATGGAAGATCCCATTCTGGAGCAGGTGGATGCATTTTGAAGGAAGCTGCAGGCAGTGGATAGGCCATGCAAGCTCCTGGGAGGAACAGCTGCCCAGGGCAGGAAGCCCTGCTGGAGCAGTCTGTCCTGAAGGACAGAACCCTGTGGAAGGGACCCACACTGCAGCAGTTTGTGAAGGACTGTATCCCTTAGAGGGACATGGAAGGGAACAGCAGCACGATGAAGGAGTGGCAGAGAGGAGCAGTTATGGACTGATCACAGTGCTCTTGCCTCATGCCCATGCACCACTCGGGGAGGAAGAAGTAGCAGTCAGAAATGAGGGGGTAAAGTTGAGACTGAGAAGAAGCCAGAGGGTCTAAGGGGAAGGGGGTTATAGCTTTGTCTGTTTTTTTTTTCCTCACCATTCCAGTCTATTTTTAATTGACAGTAAATTAATCTTTCCCAAGTTGAGTCTGTTTTGACCATGATGGTAATTGCTAAGTAATGTCCTTGTCTTTATCCTAACCCGTAAGCTTTTCCATCTAATTTTCTCACCCTGTTCCATGAAGGAAGCAATGCAAGGGAGCGGGGCAGGCATCTGGCAGCAAGTCAAGGTCAAACCCACCACAATGGTACAATGAGAGGCCCCTGTTTTACCCAGTATATGTTTTACAGTTAATTTTGGCAACTCAGGGTTGCAATCCACTCCACACAGTTTTCGATTCTCTAATTAGTACTAACTGCCAGCCAGTGTCCAGGAAAGAATTTGTCCCAGGATGTCCTTGATCATACAGTACTGACATAGTTCATTCATATTAAACTTATTTTAAACTAGCTGAAAAAATTGTCTCTCAAAAAGTATGACAATTCTGTGTAAACACACAACAGCTAAAATAAAAGAATATCTCTAATATGTATTACACACAGTCTGAGGAAGACAATATGACCTTCCCTTATTAAATTTAGGCATGAGCCATGCTCATCCCTACAAATTAATACTCATTCAGACCAGAAGACACTTTGTTCCAAAGAGAAGAGTGCTACAATGTGCTTCAGATGTATTTTTCTTTGTTTTCTTAAATGGTTTGAGTTGTCTTCCTTCTGTCAGACAATGTTTTGTGTTAAAGTGGTTTTGGCAGCTGTGATCATCTTCCTAGGACCTTTTATTTCGGCACCCAGTGTTTGCATTTCTCCACCCCCACCCCTGACTTATGCAGAGGGTCAGCTTTCAAGAGTTCATCTGCAAACTGAAGATAACTTTTTTCCCCTATTCAGATACAAAGCCAGCAGTAAGGGGAATCTAGGGCAAGAACATCTCTTAAAATTTACAACAAAAGGAAATATTACTAGGTATGTTTCCAGAAAAGATAACAGAAATTTCTGGATTGTAGCAACTCTTTCCTTGGAGAAGGCTAATGTAGTAAGATCACAGTCTCTTTATGGAGAAACCTTCAAGCCCTAGCAGGATTCAAACCTGAGGTTAAGATCCTCTGTCTATCTGAGGTTATATATATATTAGGATCTTGCATATTCCTAAAGCTAGATCTGAACTACCACAAGAAACAGATATTTACTTATAAGACACAAAAACTGTTAACATTACAACATGCTAGACCACTGTCTTACTTTCAGGAAAAGGAAACTTTTACTTCCTTAAAACTGGTAAAATTGAGAAGACACAAGAATTAGCAGTAAACATTAGGTTTAAAAAAAATCTTTGCAGCTTAAACTTTTGACATAGCATTTAAAAACCTAAGGTATTTAGAAATGTTTTGTATTCTTTATGTTTTCCAAGAAAAAGCCAAAAACCGTGACGGCTTCAAATTATAAATGAGATACTAATATCAAATTGGAGAGTATATAAAGACAGCTGTCCTCCTAGTGGAAATATAGTTAAGTTGTATTCTCCTGCACCGTAACTATGTAAGTTTAGCCATGCACAAAAAAGTACTCTTGAAACTTTCTCAGTGTTGTTTGTATGCCTTGTTCTCACTGGATTCTTGGTCTTACCACATCTATGAAATACTCCTGTTTAAGCCGATTTCATTCCAACCAATCAAAATTCACAGCAAAATCATTTATGTATTTTAAATTTCCCATATTTGTGACTTGCTTTTTGTTCACTTTTGTCTATATTTGGTCCCTAAGTTCCACTTTTTCCACTGTTTTAATTTCTCTGTCAGTACTTCCAAAATTGCAAGTGACGTAACCTTTTCATTTTTGCTTTACAGCTGCCATACAGTCACATCTGTCAGTGGTCTGTCACATAGCAGGAAGGGCAGCTTGTGGACTCTGTTATCTTCATATTTCCAGACTCAAGGTTAGACCAGGTGCAAACCCACTTCATCTGTTCTCTTTCAGGATCAATTGACAAAATCTATCTGTGAAAGGAACCATAAGTTAAACACTTACGGTCCTTGAAATATTACAAAGCTGCAATAAACAAATGAGTCTTTGCCAGCATGGTCAGCCAAGGATGATCACAACCTCTGTCATAATGTCAGTCTATGGAGAGCTTCACTTTCTATCTGTGCAAGAGGCATACTTTTTAACTTCAGCGATCTACCTGAAATAACTACATTCAGTAATAACTTTGATGCCTTTTTTTTTTTTTTCTCTCCACAGGAAGTACTCGTTAGAGGTACTTTCTGTTTCTGCACAAATATTCATCAACTCTGGTTGATGCCTTTGCATCACACACTTCTTTGCATCTTTAGCTCTGTAATTAGGGCGGGGGAATGGAAAACAATGAGAGCAAACATCTGCCCCCAAAGCTTACCCAATTCACTCTCTTAAGAATACTCAGCATTCAGCTCTACTTACTTGTGCTGCAATTGCAATTCTGCGAGGCATTGCAGGTGGTTTAGCAAGAGAACAAACACTTAAATTTATGCTCTTATTTTTCTAATTTGCAAGACCAACAAGATATGATCATTGCTTGTAATCATAGATCATTACTGATAATAAAACATTACTCTTCATGGGAAAAACTAATAGAAAATCTTGCCCCCTCCCCACAGAGTTCCCTCTCCTGTTACCAGTCTCTGCTGGGTTTAGAGACAAAAAGCCTTTTTGGCATGGTGCTCCACACAGAATCAGAAGTTCAGCCCTATAAATAACAGACACACTAGAAGACTCCTTTTCCCACCCAGACCTGTTAGGAAAAAGGGAGGACTGCCAAGACAGCATGCAGTTATACACGACTTCTCTACACACAAGGTATTCATACAATTTTCTTGACAATTAATGATGAAGATTTGCAGTTTAGAGTCCATTCCTAAAATAAGCTGTCTGATCCAAGTGGTGACACATGGAGGCAATTCCCCTTCTGGCAGCTATCTCCTAGCAACAGCCTTGAAGCCCAATCTTCTCACTTGCTTGTCAGTTTCCAGTCTCTTGATCGTGCAGATGTGGGACCTTTCAATAAGAGCTCACAACTGGGATGAAGTAAGGACAGGAGAGTCCATTAGATGTGCCTCCAGCTGCCAAATCATGCTGCACTCCAGATAATGCTGATGTGCAGGGATTTTAGGGGAATTCTACAAGCACTGTTCAAGCTGCTGCAGGCTGCAGCACTCGGGACCTTTTAATGAGGTACATACTTTCTTTGAACTTCCTATTTCCTTGAAATTAATTTTCTGTTTTCTTTCTAAGTACTTTGGTAAAATAAAAAGAAGTTGTTTGCCCGTAAGGTCCACCTTCATGTTTCACAGATCTCCAAATCCCGTGGAGTATGTATCGTCGGACAGATACTTGACGGGAAAAAATCAAACAAGAAATCAGAGTCTTCTTCAGACTCTGTCCAGGCACGTTTTTACTCTTCACCGCTGCAAGTTTCGCGTACGGCTTCTCAGCCAGGCCGTGTCCTTTCCCACCCCATCCTCTCTTCCGTCTCTCCATTCAATCCCACTGACCCACTTAAAACCCACACGCGTGTGGAAGGCCAGCTCCGGGTAGGCTGGGGAGCACCGGCGCCGCCGGGTCCCCGCTCACGAACCCCGAGCCCGCTCATAGCCTTCGCGATGGCTTTCCCCCTTGCCCCGAGGTGGCACCCGGCCAGCAGGGCCGGTGGAAGCGTGGCCGTCTGGGGCTATGCCCTGCGGCTGTTGTCTCCTCCTGAAGGGGAACGGCGAGAAAGCCTTTTTGTTGCCTTGAGTCGCACAGGAGTTGCCCCCGTCCTACGTGGGTTCCAACGCTACCGGCATTACCAGGGGAAGCGTTTACAGAAAGGAAAAGAAGGAGAAACAAGGGCCATTGCCAAGGCTGCTGGCGGCGGCTCCGTCCAGGTGAAGACGGGGGTGAGGGTGGTGAGGAGCGGCAGGGGCGGGACATGCCGGCGGCCCGCGGAGGGTCGGGTCGGAGTAGGGGGTGGATGGGTGGG